>JAANYP010004208.1:0-102319 GCA_020465985.1 Centrapalus pauciflorus
CTTAGGATAGTTGCATTATGTGTGAAAGCCTAACATACTTAGAGTCGGGAAGACGGGGCTAATGTTGTCACGTTGAACCTATGAATCTAAGACTTAACTCTTTTTCGGATATGCTCTTTGTTTTGTAGTTTTGTAAGTTCTCGCTTTTTCTTTTTGTTTTTCATAAGAAAAGCAGTAAAATAAGCTTAACCTACTAACTTACAAAAAATGGAAACTTACTAAAATTAGAAAACTTACAAAAATAGGAAACTTTCCTAAATTAGCAGACTAGGTAACGAAAGAAATACTTACGACTCTAAAAGAAAATAAACTTACTACTACTAAGGTCAAATTACTCTTGGTGCGCATTCCATTCCGTTTGAAAAATACCACACCCGTGACTTACTCAAACGCTTTGGTACAAATAAATCTGGCATTATTATCTTCTGTTGCCACCTTACAGTTTGATTAAGTTCTTTTCAGCACAAATCACGAATAAAATGATGCTTTGTCTATGTGCTTTGTTTTACGTGTTTAATGGATTATTACGTTATAGCAATTGTAGATGATTGTCTATCCTAATAGGAGTTTGATGTAAGCCAAACCATATCCCGCAATTGTTGTTGTATCCCCAGAACTGTGAGCAGCAACTACCAGCCAGCAACCTACTCGGCCTGCACGTTGACACGGCTACCGGATGTTTGTTTCTTGCATTGCCAGGACACCAATCTCCCTCTAGGAACTGACAACCTCCCGTTGTAGATTTTGCGCGTCACAGCTGCCTCCTCCGTAGTAGACATCCGTGACCGCTTCCAACTATAGACTCTCCTCCGCGTGATACCAACAGTCCCAGCGTCGGTTTCGACTGAGGGTATCGTAGAATCCGCTTCACAGCTGTTCATATGATCGCCTTCGACTCGCTTGCAAACCTAGCACAAATACAAACAGCAAAACATTTCATATCAGGGTCTTGAAGCCGTTAAAATACATAAGCGACCCAATCATGGCCCGATATAAAGTCGGATCCACATCGGAATCACTTTCAGTACCCGGCCCGAGATTGTGATTCACTTGAATCGGCGTGCTGAAGTGGGCAGTCAACTTAGTTCCCTCCATCCCAAACCATTCTAATATGTCATAGACATACTTAGTTTGATGGATAAACATCCTTTCCTTCTTTTGGTCAACTTGTAACCCTAAAAAGAAAGTCAACTCCCCCATAGCACTCATCTCGAACTTAGACTTCATCACCTTTTCGAAATCTTTGCACATCTGTTCGTCTGATGATCCAAAAATGATATCATCGACGTACACTTGTACCAAGATAAAGTGTTCACCCTTCCTCTTTACAAATAGAGTACTATCTATCCTACCCCTTTCAAAACCGTTTTCTAAAAGATGGTTGGATAAAGTCTCTTACCACGCCCTAGGTGCCTGATGTAATCCATAAAGAGCCTTATCTAAACGATATACTCTATCAGGATATTTTGGATCTGTAAATCCGGGCGGTTGTTCTACATACACCAACTCCTTCACTTTCCCATACAGGAAAGCACTCTTAACGTCCAGTTGATATACCTTAAAGCCTTTGAAGGAGGCAAACGCTAGAAACAACCTAATGGCTTCCAACCTTGCTACTGGTGCAAAAACTTCGTTGTAATCGATTCCCTCCTCTTGGTTGAAACCCTTTACAACTAATCTCGCCTTGTTGCGCGTGACTATACCCCGATCGTCTCTCTTGCACTTAAAAACCCATTTGGTTCCTATTGCAATCTCCCCTCGAGGTAACGGAACTAACTCCCACACTTCTAGTTTCCTAAATTGTGAAAGTTCTTCCTGCATCGCTTCAACCCAAGAGTTGTCCTTAAGTGCCATTTGCACATTTTTGGGCTCTACTTGCGATATGAAACACGAATATAGACATGTGTGATATGCCTCGGAGTCGTTTATCATCGACAACAACACAGTGTTGTTATTTACACTACTCTGAGTCCTCACACCCTCGTTAGGATTTCCTATGATGCTATCTATTGGATGGTTCTTGTTAATCCTAGAGGTCTCTATTTCATCAACCCTTAGATTATCTCCTAAGTTGGATCCTATTTCACCTAAAGGGGGAACAGGCTCAGCTTCTACATTTTCCTCCTCACGGACGTTTTCCTCAGAGTTAGAACTTGAAGCTTGAGTCTGATTCTCAGTGCTAGGTGCCTCTTGATCAGCAACTTCTGGAGATCCATCTACAGTCGCAGTAGGCTCGGACGTAGATTCGAACGTGGTCCTTGGAAAGATTTGGCCATCGTCGTTCAGATGCAACGTTGCCATGTCCTTCTCGAATGTACCTGCATTATCATCCAGAGGAATGTTAAATGACTCAAATAACTTATCATAGTCAAATATCCATTCCGGACCAGTTTGGGGTTCATGTGTATAACTTGTGACTTCAATGTTATACACAATCTCCACAGTACCAGTTGTTTTGTTAAACACCCGTTTGTTTGGTGAGTTTGGCACATAACCTAGGAAGTATCCTTCGTCAGCCTTTTCACCAAACTTCAGTTGATGTTTTGTTCTTAAAAATGTGCATGGTACTCCAAACGGTTCGAATCCAGTTAAGTTAGGTGGCCGTTTATTCAACATTTCATAGCATGTTTTGTTCAATGATTTGACTGTAAGGACTCGGTTTAAAATGTGGCACGCGGTATTCACTGCCTCCCCCCAAAACATGGTAGGAAGCTTTGAATCCGAAAGCATAGTCCTTGCAGCCTCAATCAAGTTCTATTTTTACGTTCAGCCACCCCATTCTGTTGAGGTTCATATGGTGCACTGAATTGATGCACTATGCCCTTTGATAGGCAATATACACCAATTACAGTGTTTTTGAATTCAGTTCCATTATCACTACGAATATATTTAACCCTAGTTCCGTATGAGTTCTCCACTTGGTCCAAGAACCCGATGAGCCTTGCAGCCGTCTCGTCCTTCGTACCTAAAAAGAAAACCCAAGAAAAACGTGAGTAATCGTCGGTGATAACTAAGCAGTACCAACTACCTCCAATACTCCTTTTGTTGATTGGGCCGAAAAGGTCCATGTGCAACAGATCGAATGTTGAGGCTATGGAATTCTGCTTCTTGGACTTGTGTGTCTTCTTGTGTTGTTTGCCCTTCATGCAAGGTAGACACTTATCCTCGAACTGAAAACTTTTCATGGGCACACCCTGCACCAGTCCATGCTTCGTAATGTAATTCATCTTCCTCAGGTGCAGGTGAGCCATGCGTCTGTGCCACAGTACGGACTCCGTCTCTGAAGCTTTTGATAGTAAGCAGATCGGACCCATCGAAGTATCTGGCTTGTTCATATCGAGCATGTACAAGTCATTCTTCCTTGGCGCCCGCATCAATATCCAATCTTCAGGTATTTTGAATCCAGGCTTTAGCACTAACGCCTCAGTGTCAGTAAATAACACCGAGTTCTTCTTATCACAGATTTGAGAGACACTAATGAGATTATGAACCAGTTTATCAACGTGATAAACTTGATCCAAAGTAATCGTCCCATTAGTGACTTCTCCAGTTCCAGTGATATTTCCACCCTTGTTACCCGCGAATGATACAAATCCCCTATTACCCCCCTTGAAGTCTGTGAGAAGACTTCTTTCCCCCGTCATGTGCCTGGAGCAACCACTGTCGACGAACCACTTGTTGTTTGGACCGGTAGTTATCTCCTGCACATGAAAGAAAAGAGGTTAGTTATCACGGGGAACCCAAGCCATGACTGACTTGGTAATACCATTCTCGTCCACATACGTGAACTCTTTCAAGTACCCATCTCGCCGTTCAGGTGACTTGGGCCTTTGAACTGAATTCTGTTGTGGTGCCGAGTGATTTAAGTTCACTCTTTGCCTTGGTGTAGGCATTTGTTGTGGAGCTCTAGAATAATTCCTATTATATGCCATTTCTGACTGTGATCCTTGAGCTCTTACCGGTGCATACTGTCTAACTGGAGTATGAGACCTAACTGGAGTATGTGACCTGCTAGGTGTGGTGCTCCTATAGACTTGTTGTGGTGCTGACCTAGATTGATTATTGACACGATTCGGTGAATTTGTCCTAATCACTTCCTTTGGTCCAACCTTAACCGGTGTGTTTTTCACAACTTGTTTGGGTGCGGCCTGCACAGTTTTCTCGGTAGGTTGAGAACTACTGCTGCTTGCCACACTGGGTGAGGGCTTAACAGGTGTTGGGTTCACTGTCTTAGGGGTAACATCTGCTTTCCTAAGTGGACAGTGAGAAGCAACATGCCCTTTCTCGTGACATCTAAAGCAAGACATCTTATCCATGGACTTTTTGGTTGTTCCCTTAGATCTAGGTGTCTCACTAGTGTCTACTTCCTTTGGTACATCTACAGTGTCTGTCTCTTCGACCTGGTCAGCCCATGAAATTTTCTGTTTTCCTGCAGGTGTTTCACTGGAGGAAGACACAAATTTCACTTTCTTGACCTTGACGGTTGAGTCAACCACCTTAGGTGTATTATCAACTGTAGGCTCAGGTGTCGGTTCAGGTAGGTCCTCTAAGTCTACTGACTTGTCAGTTTTCTCCTGAGGCTGAGGCACATAGTTCGCATTGAATGGTGGAGGAATTTCGTGAAAACCTAGACCTACAGGCTTCTTAGACTGTCTTTGGGCATCTAAGACTTTTCCTAGGTTTAGGCTCGAATTCCTAAACTTTTCCAGCTTGCTATTTGCCTCTGCTACCTTAACCTTGGTCTCGGCTAGCTCTATATCCTTGTCCTTAAGACTTTTAGTTAAGGCCTCTACGTGCTCATACATTAGTTCTATCCTAACACACTGCTCGCTGAGTTTGTCTTTTAGAACTACCACGTCTTGAGCATCAGCCTTAAGCTTTTCTTTTAAATCTTGCTTGATATCATTTAGGCTAGCATTTTCTATTTTTAAGTTATCATTTTGAGCAGATATGGTGTTATGTGATGCTAAGACTAGATTTAACCTATCATTAGAAGTAGCACACAAAGCACATAATTCTGAAAATAGAGAATAAGAAAGACTAACCTTAGAGTTATCAGATTCCACGTTGGCCATCTGAGCAGCAAACTCCAGCACGGTCTGATCACTCGCCTTCTCTACCCACATCGGACTGCTGTCCCTTGTGGTCTGCTCGTCTTCTTCACAACCATTCTCAGTAACTTCAGCCATGAAAGCTCTAGCATTTGACTCAGGATGTGAACTCCAGTCATAGGTACCATCTAGCTGTCTGTCAGAAGTGACATTGGATAGTAGTCCCGCTAGATTGACTTGACCAGATGGGGAACTCGGAAGGTATTTTTGTTGGGACTGATTTTGGAATTGTCCCTGATGTTGGCTCTGTCCCTGGTATGTCTCTACCTTTGGCCTCTGGCACTCCCTTGCGAAGTGTCCTAGTCCTTGACAGTTATAGCATTTCACCTTGGACTTATCAAACCCGATCCCCTTGTTATTTATCTGCAAATTCCTTCCAGTTCTCTTAATGAATCTTTTAACCCTCTGCGTCACCATGGCCAGTTGCCATTTAAGATCCATTTCCTCTAAGTCATCAGGGTCGACCTGATCGTAATCTTCATCCCAAAGAGCCGGATCATTGATCTTCCCTTGAACACAATTTCCATAAGCGGCCACAAACGAAGCAAGTAGATTCAGATGCTCTTCCGCTGACTTTGCGCTCATGGGCATCTTCGAATAGCTCTGACTGGTCGATGCCTGTTGGACTTGAGGTTGCGGTTCTTCCGATCTTCCTAACCCTAAGAACGCGCGATTCAGTGAGTCTTCGGACTCTGGTGGCGATGACGTTTCTCCGGTGAAAAACGCTGTAGCACTCTTCGGTTCAGCTGTCACTGATGATTTAGATGTCTTTCCAAAATACATAGCCGGATTCTGGACTTGCTCGTAATCAGTCTCAGCCTTAATCATCTCGAAGTGATATGCCCTCAACGTTCCCACAATGTCATCAAGTGATTGAGCATAATATTTGTCCTCATTCAGCTTAATCATTGCCACGTACATAGCCCATTTGGCTGGTAGGGCATCAAGAAGCTTGTTGTTCTTGTCAGTGTCCGAATACTCAATTCCATGACTTTCAAGTTCCGTTATCAGATGATAGAACCTTGTGATAATATCATCCAACTGTTCATCCTTAATTGTCTTGAAAATCGCAAACTGTTGGGTCAACAGCTCTGTACGCTTTCTACGCACCCGAGGATTACCTTCACACCTTTTCTGGAGAGACTCCCAAAGTTCCTTCGACGTCCTTTGAGTCCGAAATGTGTGTAAAATATCTTGAGGTAAAGCCATACGGATTATGGAGAAAGCTTTGTTTTCATCTTCAAATAGTTTCTTGTCATCCTCTTTCATCATCTGATATGACAAGACCTTTTGACGGCCTTCAACTTCAGATACTGGTGGAATGTACCCTTCCTATGCACACCCACATGCGCATATCATTGAATCGTACAAAATCTGTAAATCTGTCCTTCCACCAGTAATAGTCCTCAACTTTCATCAGCTTAGGCGGTGCATTTGCCTTCCCAACCTCGTGATCCATCTCAAGGAATTTCTGAAGATTTGACATCTTTTCTGAAACAAATTGAATTTGAACTTAATTAATTTAATTCGAAACTGATTTAGACTAACTTATTCGAATCTAGATAGATTCGAAACTAATTAATATTAAATCTGTTGAGATTAAATTCGATTAAGTCTTAAAAGTCAATTAGATTCGAAATTATGTCAGATTCGAACAACTCCTTAGATTCGATGGTCCTTAGAATCGAAGGCTCAGCAGATTCGAATGTCAGCAGAGTCGAAGCATAGAATCGAAACAGTAACAGACTCGAAATAAACTCGAAACAACACAGACTCGAGATCCAATTCGAATGAAGTAACAGATTCGAAACAAAGTAGACTCGAAACTCTCTGAAATTGACTCGAAAGGAGCGTATTTCGGTTAGACTCGAGACTAAAGTGAAACCCTAATTACCCCTATAGATTCGAGCGCCGCAAACTCGAAAAACGGCTAACACGTTGATTTTTTGACGTTTTACAGATTAAACCACTATTTTTCAAACGAAAAATAATGATTTCGATCAAAAACGTGAAAAACAACAAAGTGTTTCCCGAATATGAATTTGCTAAGCTCAAAAACACGTTTTTGAGAGCAAAACCGTCCAACTAGCGTCAAGAAACCTAGAATGTATCTGATGAACACGAAGAACACCAAGAACACTCCGTAGGCTCTGATACCACTTGTAAGGTTTACTACTGCAAGATCTATCTAGACGCGGATCCGTGAACGAGTGCGGAATCCTCGTTGACGGTTAGACGGACAACTCTCAACCAACGGAGCACGGAGACTATTAGACGCTGAACGAATGACACACAAACGATCCTACGTACTAATTCTCTCCGAAACGGCACTCACCTAGCTGATAAACTCGAGATCGCCTCTTGCTTAATTCCTCACGAATTCTGCAAAAAGTCTTCTAATTATTCGAGTCTATCCCTAATTATAGACCCTGATTCGAGTTTGTTGTGGGCCAACCTCGAATCTAGCCCAAGGCCCATTCGAGTCTGTCCATATTGACAGTCTCGAATCTAGCCTTCTTTCGAATCTATGGTTACATTCGAATCTATCACAGATTCGAATGTCAACCCATATATAATTCGAATCTAGCCTTTTACATAAACAACTAAGTGTTGAACCTTACGTTATTACTTATGATTGAATTTATCTTTGTACTTTATGTTTGAACTTCTTGTAATACGTTACATCAAGTTCAAACATACAAACACTAATAAATATCAACCATATATAAACATATATATCACACACTTGCTAAAATCACAATGTAGGATCACTTAGACTGCTGTCGTCACACAGGATGTACCAACAAGGTACAATCGAATAGGACATGTCGTCATTAAATCTGAATGACGAGGGTCAAAGTTTTCCGAGGACCACCTTTCCATCAACATCCGAGCCTACATCAACTGAAGATAGATCTCCAGAAGAAAATGATTCTGAAATGCCTCTAAACGAAAATCAGACAACAAGTTCTAACTCTGAAGACAGTGTCCATGAGGAAGAAAATGTGGAGTCTGAAGTCGTTCCCCCGATAGGAGAGATAGGATCAAATTTGGGAGATAATCTTAGAGTTGACGAGATAGAAACATCTAGGATCAATAAGAATCATCCTATTGAGAGTATCATAGGAAATCCTAATGCTGGTGTGAGGACTAGGAGTAGTTTGAATAACAACACACTGTTCTTGTCGATAATCAATGACTCCGAGGCCTTTCATACTTGCCTTTACTCATGTTTCATCTCACAAGTAGAGCCAAAAAATGTGCAAATGGCACTAAAAGACAACTCTTGGGTTGAAGCGATGCACGAAGAACTGTCACAGTTTAGGAAACTAGAAGTGTGGGAGTTAGTTCCGTTACCTCGAGGAGAAGTTGCAATAGGAACCAAATGGGTTTTTAAATGCAAGAGAGATGATCGGGGTATAGTCACTCGCAACAAGGCAAGGCTTGTGGTAAAGGGTTTCAACCAAGAGGAAGGAATCGATTACAATGAAGTGTTCACGCCAGTGGCAAGGCTTGAAGCAATCCGTTTGTTTCTAGCTTTTGCTTCCTTCAAAGGCTTTTTAGGTATATATGTTGGACGTAAAGAGCGCGTTTCTTGATGGGAAAGTGAAGGAACTGGTGTATGTGGAACAGCCGCCCGGGTTTACAGATCCGAGATATCCAGACAGAGTGTATCGATTAGATAAGGCTTTGTATGGATTGCATCAAGCACCTAGGGCGTGGTACGAGACTCTATCTAATCATCTTTTAGACAATGGGTTTGAAAGAGGGAGAATAGATAGTACGCTGTTCGTGAAGCGAAAAGGTGAACATTTCATCTTGGTACAAGTGTACGTCGATGATATAATTTTCAGGTCATCAGACGAGCAGATGTGCACAGACTTTGAAAAGGTGATGAAGTCTAAGTTTGAGATGAGTGCGATGGGTGAGTTAAACTTCTTTCTGGGTTTGCAAGTCGAACAGAGGAAGGAGGGCATGTTTATTCATCAGACGAAGTATGTCTACGACATCTTAGAGCGCTTCGGGATGGAAGGAACCAAACTGACAGCTCACTTCAGCACGCCGATTCAAGTGAATCGTAATCTCGGACCGGGTACAGAAAGTGATACCGATGTGGATCCGACGTTATATCGGGCCATGATTGGGTCACTCATGTATTTAACTGCTTCTAGACCTGATATAATGTTTGCTGTGTGTATTTGTGCTAGGTTTCAAGCTAATCCAAAAGAGATGCACATGAAGGCTATGAAGCGGATTCTGAGATACCTCAAGTCGAAACCAAAGCTGGGACTTTGGTATCACGCGGAGGGTGATCTGGAATTGGAGGCATTCACGGATTCAGACTATGGAGGATGCAGCTTGAATCGCAAGTCAACAACTGGAGGTTGTCAGTTCCTTGGAGGGAGACTCGTTTCCTGGCAATGCAAGAAACAGACTTTGGTAGCCGTGTCAACGTGCGAGGCCGAATATGTTGCTGCGGGTAGTTGCTGTTCACAGGTTTTGTGGATACAACAACAATTGCGGGATTACGGTATGACTTATACTCATACTCCTATTAGGATAGATAACCAGTCAACTATTGCAATAACAAATAATCCAGTTAAACGCCGTAAAACCAAGCACATAGACATAAGACACCACTTTATTCGTGATTGTGCTGAAAAGAACTTAATTAAGCTGGTAAAAGTTGCAACGGATGATAATAATGCTGATTTATTTACCAAAGCTTTTGATAAGTCACGTTTTGAGTATTTAGTTCAACTAAACGGAATGCGTAATCCAGAGTAAATTGACCTTAGTAGAGTTTATTTCCTTTTATAGCAGTAGAATTTCTTTCTTTTTATAGTAAGTTTAGTAGCTTAGGAGAATTTCTTTTTATAGTAAGTTAGTAGGTTATTTTATTTTCTTACTCTTATTTATGAAAAACAAAAAAAAAAAGAGAGAAAACCATAAAAAGTTCAAAAAAAGAGAATATCAGAAAATGAGTTAAGTCTTAGATACATAGGTTCAAAGTGACGAAAATTAGCACAGTCATTACAATCTCTAAGTGTTAAGCTTTCACACATAATGCACCTAAAATTCTAAGTGTTATACATTATCTAGTTTGATATGTTGGTAGGCATAATACATAAAGGGAGTCTCAAGGCTAATAAAATATTCAAGGAAAAGTCAGACCTGTCACTAACTTAGATATATGACCAAATGGTCTTAATTTTTATGTTAGAGACATACAGACATTGATTTTAAATGAGTTATGCAAACTTTCTGGGGGACGTATAGCAACATCAGATACATCTTAAATAAAAGAAAACAATAGAAAAATCATGATACTGAGTTGAGAGTCAAAACAAGTAACTCTGTTGTACGTAAGTACAGACCTGTTGCCTCTGGTTTGACTCAAGTTAGCAAGATAAGTCGCTTTGTTGTACGTCGGTACAGACCTGTCACCGCTGTCTTGCTAGCTTTAAAATAAACTTTAAGACAAACTAAGACACTCTGTTGTATGTAAATACAGAACTGTGTCCGACGTTTGCCTTTTAAAGAAAGTTTGCAATACCGAAAAGTTATAATCATTGTGTGTATGCCTTGATCATAAAAGTATGTCTAAGTATGAGTCACGTAAGGTAATTTCTTGATAAATAAAAAGGCCAAGGGATATTCCAAAGTGTAACATGTTTAAAGGGAAAATAATACCAGCAATCGTCTAGAAATGTATGTCACGACAAACAATCAAAGGAATCAAAAAATTCCTAAGTGTGAAAGTAAGATACTGAAAGTGCGTATTTAACACCGCTATCTGATTGAACCTTTCTTTGACTTTCTCGCCAAAAATATTCTGTTAGAGTTAAGTATAGGATGTAAATTTTAAAAATATTGTAGGTTAGTTTAAGTTTAAATTTTGTTCAAAATTTTAATTTAATTTAATTTTAATTTACTTAATTTAATTTTATTTTCCTTTTTATTTTATTTTATATTATTTTATTTTATTTAGGGAAAAGGTAAAAGTTACTGAGGATGCATTCTTAGTTGAATAAATAAACATTGCGTGAAAATCTTGTGCTTAGTGTAAATAAATTGTGCATAGTTTGTCCCGTTAAACGAAAAAGTTGAAAAAGTTGAAAAAGTTAAAAGAGTTGAATTTTATTCAAAGACTTTCAAAATTTTCAGTTAAATTCGAATTTAAGACAAAGTCGAATGTCACATTCGACCTTGGCAATAAAGTCGAATTTGGAGACAAATTCGAAGGTGGTTAGTATATATAGGTCAACACTGAACATTCATTGTTCACCTACTTTCGAGTTTAACCCTTCGAGTTTATCTTGTGCGATTTCGAGTTTGTTTCTTCGAGTTTACCGATTCGAGTTTTTCACCTATTCATCGAAGTTTTGTACTTTGTGTTCGATATTATAGCCAAATCTAGGTATAAACATCACTATTATACAAGATTTAGGAAGTTTTAGACTCAATTTGAGCCAAAATCGACTAGATTTGAGGTTTTAAGGGTTTTGAACTTTGTGATTCAAAATCACAAAGTTTAACCGGTGAAACTTCAAATAAGTGGCAAATATCTTCAATTAGAACCTATTAGGACTAGTGAATGTGATTTTCTAAGTCTAAAATGGTTTAAATCTTGGATTTTTGTTTTGAACGTGCCGACATTCGAGTATGTTCATATGTTTCGAATTTATCCCTAAATTCGAACATGTCATTAAACTCGAATTAAGGTTAAATTTGAACATGACATTCGAGTTTGTTATTAAAATCGAAATGTTTGAATAATTTTAACGTTAAACTTGTAGAAATTCATAAGTGTTGGATTTTGAACTTACATAAGTTCAAAATAAAACAAATTTGAATTTAAACAAGTTTCATTTTTATTTTGTCCCTTCTAAGATATTTTATACTTTAATGTGCAGATATGGGAGATAGATATTTTATTCAAAAGCATAATATGGTCGTCTCGCCGGATCGTGAGCTTCCTGAAGCTCAGGCGTTTCGCCAGATGGTGGACTTTTTGGCTAATTCAAGGGTGTCGTATGCCCTTTCTCATAATGTGCAGATCGTACTGCCTTACGTTAGGCAATTTTGGGATCATCTGCAAGTTGACTGTACAGTAACTCCGACAGTGTTGAGGACTAGAATAGCCGGGCAGCCCCTTGTATTCTCCGCCGATATGTTGCGTAGGGTTTTGCAGCTGAGATCAGTCGAGTAGGAAGCTGGGCCTATCGACTTCCCTTTGGAAGTAAAGCAAGCAGCATTTTTGAGGATGGGGTATGGCCTTGATGTAGCTAAGGCATCTTACATGAAGAGTGGCCTAATAGGACAATGGAGGTATCTTGCAAATGTTTTTATGGTGTGCTTCGCTCCAAAGAAGGCCGGATTTGACTATATCGTGTCAAAGATGCAATCGGCGATGATAGCATTGGTTTACAACAAAAGGTTCAGTTACTCCGATATGTTCTTTGCGGAGTTTGTTCACCAAATAACAACTCCAGCAAGAGAAAGATTTCTAATGTATCAAGGTTTGTTATGATGCTGATCAGACATTTTTTGCCCAACCTGCCGCGGTTACCAGAAATTCAGAGTGTCGCTGTGATAGACAAGCGGATTTTTGCAGATTTTCAAGCGCACAATTCCCGTAGGTGTGAAGCGGTTAGACCAATAGATGCACCACTTTTTGGTGCTGTGGTAAATCCTGATTTTGAAGCTCAGGAAGGTGCGAACTGGGCTGGGGAAGTTCAAGTACAGCCACAGCAGCAACAACAACAGCAAAGGCCTTCACAACAACCAAGAAGGAGGCAGAGAGCTCAAGTAAGACAGACTCAGGCTTCAATGCCTTCAACAAGCAGGGTGCAGGAGTCAGTGGAAGCAGGTCCTTCAATGGATGATGCCGGTCCTTCAGTTGTAGCCCCCGTAATTGATCCACGGGTGGAGACTTTTGAAGAAATTTGGGCTCAGGGGACTCAAGCCCAAGAAGAGATTATTACTGAGCTTATTGGTAATATTCTGGAGCCTCCAGCTACTTTAGATGACCTTATGCGAGAAAAGATGATTATCGGCCAGAGGTAGAGGGTCAGGCAGTGACCACCTCTGAGTCGTCATCAGACGCAGTTGAGGAGATCGAGGTTGAGGGACCAGCAGAAGAGACGAAAGATCCGGCTGTCAGAATAGGCAAATATGGGTCCAGAATAGTGGTTATAGATCAAGAGGCAGAAAAGAAGAGAGCATCTAGAGATTCTGATGAAGATGACTCTGATTTCGAGATTGAAGAAACAGCTCCGTTGGTGCCTAGGAAAAGGGCCAAACGACATAGGTTTATGCAGGGAGCTTCTTCTGCTTCTGCTTATGAGCCTGAAATTCCATCCGCTCAACCATCTGTTCAGCCATCCGTTCAACCATCTATTCCACTACCACCCGTTCAACCATCAATTCCACCACCGATCACCCCGTCACCTATCACATCCATTCCATCCACTTCATCCGCCTTCACAGACAACCAAAGGTTTTCAGAGCTCCGAAGCAGAGTGGATTTCCAGCAAGTCCAAATCTTCCAACTTACTAAAGCTGTCGGCGAGCTTCAAGCGCATAAACGCAAACATTGATAAAGAAAATCTTGAATTGAAGGCATTCGTCGCCGATCAGGCTGCAGAACTCCGAACTATGAGGTCCCTCATCGAGCAATTAATGAAAAATCTAAAGGCTCAGGGGGAGACAAGTTGCAGAGATGCTGAAGAATTGAGAAGGGAAGACGAAGACGGCAATGATCCCGATGCACAAAAAGATAATGAGCCAGTAGATTTTCCTTCTGCTCAGCACGCTGAAATTCAGGGGGAGCCGAGTTAGTCAGAAGCTGAAGGAGGAGAGCCTAGTTCCTCAAAGACTATTGAGAGCGACGCTCTGATGGATATTGAGGAAGAAGATATAGAGTTTGATTTTGAGGATGAGATTGAAGAGTTGGAGGAAGGAGAGTTTGTGCTAGAGGACATAGTTGATTGGAGATCAGACGATGAAGTGATAGAGGATGAAGATGACAATGTCGATGAAGTGATTGTAAACTCACAACCTATCACTGAGCTATATGTCCAAGACAATCACAATGTGATTGATGTTGATGAGATCAAACTAGCCTCGGTAGAAGATTCTGAACTTGAAGAAGCTGAGAAAGAGCCATCTAGGGATGAATTGTTGAATCTATGGTTCCGGAAGGAAGAAAAGAAGACAAAGCCTAAGATGAAGAGGAGAATGAGAGTACCGGGCTAAGAAAATCTCTCAGGTGGAATACCTAGCTTGTTCTTCGACAGAGAATTGCAGTTATTTATACTAAAAAGAAGAGAGGGACTTCAATACTTGAGGCGAACAATGAAATAATTCAACACACTGCCCAAGGTTGAAGTGAAAGAGTTAGCTTGGAAGGAGTTGATAAACATTGGAGATGACCCCTATGCTGAAGTGATCGCTAAGATTATCAGAAGAGAGGGTAGATCTGGAAAGTTTGAAAGGCTCAAGCCGAGGTCAGGCAAGAGAGTCGAGGACGAGTCGAGAATAGATCCTCATACGGGAAAACCGTGGGCTAGGATGGTGTGCAAGCCAGTCCGATGCTTGAAGAAAGTTCCGTTGAAGTCTATGCCATAGGATGTACTTGCAAACATGAAGTGGTGGTACATAGACAACAAAACAGCAGAAGCCGTAATGGAGGATCAAGAAGAGAAGACGATTTTGAGAGTATATGATGTGCTACACCTGATCAACCTATCCAAGGATGACCTGAAGAAGCTACATGATCAGTCTATCTTCTTTCACGAAGGATGGAGATCTGAAGCCAGGAAGCTCCAGAAGATAGTGAGAATATGTATAGATATAGGTCTATATGCAGGAAGTAGTCTATATGGTCCAAGTACTTAGTCAAAATGTAAATAGTTAGAAGTTATCGTCAAGGGGGAGTCTGTTAGTACATTCTGTGTGACGATAGCATTTTGTGTAAGTCAAGTTACTTGGTATTGAATATTAACGTGTGTTTGATATTGATTGTTCGTATGTTTGAACTTGGTGTAATGTATTACAAGAAGTTCAAACATAAAGTTCAAAGATAAATTCAAACATAAGTTAAACAGAAGTTCAAACATAAGTTTGATAGTTGAAGTTCAAATTTGAGGTAAATTTGAATTTGTCATTGAGGACAAATTCGAATAGGCCTTGGGCCTGATTCGAATTTGTCATAGACAAACTCGAATCTGTCAGTATAATTCAGGGTTAATTCGATTAATTATTAGACTTTTGCAGACATTTATCAGAACGATTAGCAAAGGCGATCTCGAACTTGCAAGTTTCCAGAGAGTTGTTTCGGAGAGAATCATCGTGTAGGGGCGTTCTAAGTCGTTCGTCTATCACTGTGGTAGTCTCTGTGTTTCCGTGTGTGTGATCTTACCGTCAAGCCGCTAACGAGGATTCCGCACTCGTTGGACGGTGTCGCGTCAAGATAGATCCGTAGAGTCAAGACCTTACAGGAATGTATGTATAATGCAAGGAGCAGAGGAAGTGTTTGTATCATGAGGAGTGGGTTGGGGTCCTGGGGGTGAAGCAGTAATGGATGGCTGAGCCTGCTCAGGACCCTCTCCACTATATCTTGGATTGATGTCCAGCATTGCAGAAGGCAATGGGACATCCACATTGAGAAAATTGGCACTTGGTTTCAAAAGTCTTTTAATAGAAGGTAAAGAGTGCCTATGAGAAACATGTATCCTTTTATGAATTTTAAAATTATTGCAAGATTTTGCAATTATTTCTGCCAAAAACCGTGGATACATCAAAAATTTCCCATTCTTTAGGGTATGATGCCTTAACATCCCCTGAAAAATCATATTTGAAAAATTGAACTGTTGGCGTGTTGAAACATACCAAGGCAGTGGCAATATTTGAAGAAAACTCAGACCAACCAGTTCTTTTAGGGCTTATACACTGTTGTATAATATGCACAAGATATTTCCATTTAGGGGCAAAATGTGCTTTGAAGAAAGTAAAAGAATCAGTAGGGCCCCTATACCCAATAGCAAAAAGTCCTTCATGTAAAGTAGTAAGGGATAGATCAGTTATACCTGTGGCATCTTGAAGATGCATATTTTGGCGTATAGACTCCTCGATGATGGTAATGGAATTACCATCAATGTTGGATACAAAATAGGTGACTCCATTAGAGGTATTGACTGTGGCAGATTTCCAGAACTGCTCTATATGGGTGACATATATGGTGGGATTAATAGTGAGAGCATGATGGATATGGGAACTTCAAAGAAAGTCCATCATGTCATGGAATGGTTGCAGTTCAGAATGTTTGAGAGAGTAGGGTAGGCATTTATGTTCTTTGACAATCTACATTGAAAATCAATATGGTGATTTAGGGTTTGGAAGGATTGGGTGGAAATCGCTCAGAGGGAAGATGAAAAGATTGTTGAAGATATTTTTGCAACTGGTAGTTGCAATTGAACGAAACTGAGAATTTAAAGGTTTTGGCTTTTAAAAAAAAATATCTAGTCCCGCGCACAATTTTATGAAGAATTACTAAAATACCCTACACACTTTGACAGACCAAGTGAAACAACTAACAGTTCGAGAAAATGAACTAGCAGCTTGAGAATAGTCTCAAGCTGTTAGTTGAAAATTGAGCATTTTTCTTATGAAACAGTGTCTCCCCCTTAACTAAGCACATTCAATAAGTATGTTCCTCATAAAATAAGAGAGAAGAATGAAAAACAAATTAATGCATGTTGACCATATCAATATTTGATACTAGAAAGGTGAATATTCCTACATCAAATGGTTTAGTAAATAGATTATCTAACTGATCATCTGTATGAATTTTGGTAACCTAGATTAATTTCTTCTCATTATAGTCCCTTATAAAATGAAATCTAATGTCTATGTGCTTGGTTTTGGGAAATTTCACTGGATTTTCTACAATGCTTATTGCACTTGAGGTGTCAATATAAATAGGAGTAGATAGGAAGTTCATACCATAGTCTCTCAGTTGGTTCTGAATCCACATCACTTGGGAACAGCAACTGACAGCTGCAACATATTCTGCTTCAATAGATGAGGTGGAAACAGTGGTCTGCTTTTTGCACTGCTATAAATTATATGTGTATTGTGTATAAATAGAAGTGTATGGTTTTGTTAGTAGGTGCTGCTATAAATCTCAAATTACAGACACACATACGATTAGATCATATTGGAGAGAATGAGTGTCAAGCAAGAAAGTCAAGAACATAATGTAATATTTCTTCTCTCATTAATCAAACATTCGGTTTTATGTGTTTATAATAATTGTTCATATGATTGTTTTATGTTGATATGAATTTCATGAAATATGAATTCACAATTGGTATAAGAGCCAGGTTTGCCTGAATTTGAGTGAATTTTGAATCTGAAATCGTTTTTTTAGAACACTGTTATATTCATTTTTTTTGAAAATCCGAAAATCAATTGAGGATTTTGATTCTGTGGATGAAATGATCTGATATTTGGATCGAAGGTGCGAATTTTAAAGACGAATTCAATGATATAAGTATCAAATTTTAATTCCAAACATACCGAATTTAATTGAGAATTTTCAGATTTTTTGAAAAAGTGTGTGTTCTTGAGGTTTTTGGTCGATCTTTGGTTTTTAATCGAGAATTAGCCAAAGTGATTTCACAAAAGTTGTTTCTGCTATTAAAACGAACCTTCGAAATCAATTTGAGGTCATTTCATGGATTTTTGTTGAAAAAGTTTGGATCTGATCTTGTTTTTGTTGAAAAATGATAAACTCGGGCATAACTAAATTCATAGTGTAATTCGAGTTTTATAAAGAAGGCATTCGAGATTTATAAAGAAGGCATTCGAGTTTGATGAATGCTTCATTCGAGTTTTATGTATGCTTCATTCGAGTTTTATCCTTAACTGATCGAGTTGGCTAAAGAGTTAATAGAGAACTTCATGTTTCATTCGAGTTGATCAAAGCATCAATCGAGAAACTTCGTGTTTCATTTGAGTTGATCACAGAGTAATTCAAGTTGGACTACAAGGTCATTCGAGTTTCATTCACTTCACATTCGAGTTGAATCATTCTTCATTCGAGATTCAATAAGCTTCATCCGAGTTTCATACTTAATCAATCGAGTTTCATACTTAATAATTCGAGTTGAATCATTCCAGTTTTATAAAGCTTAATTCGATTTTCAGTCATAACTATTCGAGTTTCATTCTTATAGCATTCGAGTTTGACTATATGACCTATTCTGCTTAAATTGGTCATAACTTTTGACTGGAACATAGTTAGAAGGCCTACCATACGTCAATTCGAAGCTTAAACAGAGATCTACATTTCTAGAACTGGCATAGCAGGTTCGGGTAAGTTTTCGAGGCCCAATTCGACTCCAGAAAAAAGTTACGGGCATTTTTCTGCAGAATAGCTGAAATTTTAAAGTCAAAAAGTCATTTCAGAGCTACTTTTTCACAAGTAATCATTAACTGAAATAGTTTTTCAATGTTTTATCAAAATTCACTCAGTTTTTTCATAAAGGATCTTGGAAGATTCATTTTTCTGCAATTCATAATGGTGTTGGAACAATTGTCAAAGTCTGAGCTGATTGTCAAACTTACTAAATCTGAGAAGATTCGTAAGAACAATTATTACCTTCTCGTTCAGTTAAATACTGATAAACATTTGGCGTTACGTGACGTACAAATACTGAATGAAGCAATTCAAAGCTTAAAAGAAAAACAAAACTCTGAGAGTTGTGCTCATCAATTGAAATATCTGAATTACTTAAAGAACTTGATGAGCTGAAACAAGAAAATTTTCAGAATGCAACTCAAGTGAAATATCTTTTGCCTGAAAGATCTGATCTTTACAAGAAAGTTAAGGATCTTGAAGATACACTTTCTAAGACAAAACAAACTGGTCAGAATTGTATTTTAAACAAAAATGAAGAATTTTTTGCTTTCAACAAGAGTTGTCTTTAACTAAAGATTTGATTGAGAAGGAAAGACATGAGTTCTTACTTAAAGAAAAAGATTTTAAATCAAAATCTGAATTGTGTGAAGATTTAAGACAAATGTTCTTAATCAAAGAACAATCTTTTAAATCTGATTACCAATCATTTGATCATGACAGAAATTCAAATTTAGTCATTATCAAAAGTTTGGAAGATCAGATACTTCATCTTACAAAACAATTACATGTGTTTACTTCATCAACTGAGTCAAAGGTTAAGACCCCTTCTTCAGTATGTTTAAAATCCAATGTTGATCACTCTGGTTTGTCTTCTGAAAGTGAAGTGAATCTAACTAACTCTGCAAATTTGATTCATCTTCAGATCTGAAACTTAAGTATCTTCTCAAGATACATAAAGGAAAAGACAAAATCATTGAAAATCTTCCGGTTAGGATTTACACAGGTGAATCTTCAAAGCCTAATGTTTTTAAAGTTTTTGGAAATACTGGTCCGTCAAATCAGAAAACATTTTCAAAGAAAACGACCACGTATTACCAAAAACAGGCCACAACCGGACAGTTTTTCAGGTAGAAGAGTTCAGAAAATTCTAATCATTCAAAGTCAAGTTTCTTTACACACTCAGATATTAAATTTTCAAATACTCAAAGAAATTTGTTTTCTGCTTTTGAAAAAGAAGCTGATAATTATTATCTGCAATGGGTACCTAAACCCAAGTATAAGTGGGTACCAAAACCTGTTTTTAAATGGGTACCCAAGAGCGCTAACAAGTCTGGATCCAAATATGTTTGGATACCAAAGACATTTTAAATTTTGCAGGTTATAGGTTTCTTATCATTTCAGATAAGGACCCGTTCTTCATTTCTATAGGCTCTTGATTACTTCAGGTTAAGATCCGTGCTTAAACTCAAAATTGGTTTCTAGTTAATTCAGACTAGAACCCGGAATTTAATGAACCAGAGACAAAGGCTTTCAGTTACATCAGACTGAAACCCGAGCTTCCGTGACATATGGCTTCTAATCATTTTTTATTAGAACCCGAGTCTGAGAGACAAATCTTACTGGAATTCCTGCCCTGAATTCAAATCTGAAGCTGAAATTGACAAAGAGGGAGTTTTTATTTTTATAATTTTTTGCTCCCGATTTAATTTCTCTGAGTTGCCTAACATTGTGTGCTTATTTCTAGGGGGAGTTTCAGACGCACTTTGACGATGACATTTTTCAAAGCTGTGTGTGATTTTTCACGAAAATATTTGATACACACATAAAAAGAGTTTTTGAGCTGAAAAGCAAAATATTTTCATTTTTTTCTGATTCTCTGAATCTCTCATTGAGATTAATTGATCTAATCTCTTTGATGTTCATTATCTCATTTCTTCTGAGATTCTCTTTGTTACAATGCTTCCAATTTATAATGGATTCTCTTTGTTATCTCCCAAGTGCTAATTCTTTCAAGAAAATCTGGTTCTTTTCATTTCATATATCAGATTTTCTATTTTATTATGATATCTCCCATATTCTTTGAATATAATCTCTCCGATATCCCTTGAGCTTCAAAGCTGAAAATCTTTCTGCTGACTTCGATTATGCACCAATCTGAGTGATAGGCATAAATTTCGCTTCTATGGTCTAACCAGAACCGGAAGACCTACCCAAGGAGCAAACCATCTATAGTTTGTGTGGGTGAGGGTTCTTTAGGTTTATTAGTTGAGAAGTGTCAGTTATCACGGGATACTAACAGGGTCGAGCAGAGGTAAAATGTAAATGAAAGGGATATTAAAAGGAGATGGTGGTGCATCAGATCATGCTTTTCTTATAAAGCTGACTGAATTTAATTATGAAAAGTGAGTCGGAGGGAGCTAGGTTGAAAAATGCTGAGAGCTGAGAGTTGAGAAAGGATTTGAAGAAAAGATAATCCTATCCTACACTGTGTCTGCTGGGTAAACCACATAATCTATCAAGCCCTAGGTGACTTGATATTGAAAAAGACGTCATGGACCCAGTGACGCATGCAGTTAACCCAACCAACTACTCAGTTATCTCTCAAAAGATTTATGTTTCAATAATCACGGAGATATAGCACATTTCTATCGATATATCATTTGGATATTATTGATATTGAAACAAGGAAGACAGTTGCTCCGGTCTCCAATTTCATTTGATGCACATTGTGTCTAGAGCTGATTATATACACTTTTAGGACACATCGAGTCTAACAGTCCGCGTGACTATAAACTGCTAGTCCAAAGTGGCTAAGCTGGAACAAATATGAGTGATTCTTTTATGATAAAGGATTTCACGATGACTATTTGGAAATCCTACCAGTGTTAACATCATGCCAGTGCTGAACGTAGGTCACATAGATTATGTCTATTGTGCAAACAGGAATCCTATGTGGACCTGGACTCATTATTTCACAAATGAATTTGTTTCATTTTCCTCAAGTCGAGTTGAAAAGCTTCGAATTTGTTTTGTAAAGAAAATGTATCAGTTTGAGGGGGAGTGAGATAAATCTGTTTAGTATAGGGGAGGGATATCAGTTTGAGGGGAAGAAAATCAATTTGTAATAATTTCTAAGTAGTAATTGTTGTTGTATTTCATCTACTGTATATTCAATGCATTAATGTCTCTGAATATTTTGCATGATGTTCATATTTCTTATGATCATCATGAGGGGGAGAAAAGCTAGAGTTCAGAGACAACTGTTGAGTATATTGAAGTCAACTGAAGACAATTTCTACATCATATCAAAAGAATTAATCAAGGGAGAGAATTAAAAAGCTATTCATGATTCAAGGGGGAGTGTACTTACAAGAAAATACAAGAAAAGAGAAGATCAGAGAAGAAGAGATGTGAAGATCAGAGAGAGACAAATAAAGAAAAGAAGAAGATTCAGAGATAAGAGAAAAGAAGAATATTCACTAAAAAGTCCCTGAAATGATCTTTTATCAGAAAATTGATTTCATCTCTAAGGGGGAGATTGTTAGGGACAATATTTGTAGAGCTGAAATTAATATTACTTTTAATAATTGTGTTCATCTCTAAGGGGGAGAATGTTGGGAATAAATAATAGAGATGAAACAATTATATTGTATATAATTGTAAATACTCAATAGATTAGGGGTTATATGTCTAAATACACAATACTTGTGTATTGTGTATAAATAAAAGTGTATGGTTCTGTTAGTAGGTGCTGCTATAAATCTCAAATTACAGACACACATACGATTAGATCAGATTAGAGAGAAGGAGTGTCAAGCAAGAAATTCAAGAACATAATGTAATATTTCTTCTCTCATTAATCAAACATTCGGTTTTATGTGTTTATAATAATTGTTCATATGATTGTTTTATGTTGATATGAATTGCATGAAATATGAATTCACACCAGTCTTGCTCCTAGATATTGACATCCACCAGTTGTGGATTTTCTGTCTATGTTGCAACCTCCATAGTCACTATCAGAATAGGCTGCTAGTTCAAGAGGAGAGTCCTTAGGATACCATAGTCCTACTTTTGGTTGGCCCTTGAGGTATCTAAAGATTCTCTTAACAACAAACAAATGTGAGTCCTTTGGAGCACATTGAAACCTGGCATAAACACAAACAGCAAACATTATATCAGGTCTAGAAGATGTGAGATACATTAGTGAACCTATCAAGGATCTGTATAAGTGAATATCCACATCCACTCCATCTTTATCCGCATCAAGCTGCTTGTGAGTGTCCATTGGAGTGCTAGCAACTTTGGTATCCTTGTATCCAAACTTTTCCAGGATGTCATTTACATACTTTGATTGACTTATAAAAAGTCCATTGGGTTTCTGCTTGACCTGCAATCCTAGAAAGAAAGTTAGTTCCCCCATTGAACACATTTGAAACTTCTTGTGCATCAAGGTTTCAAACTCCTTGCACAGAATGTCGTTTGTTGATCCAAAGATGATATCATCAACATAGATCTGAACAAGAAGAATCTCTAATTTGATGGACTTTGTGAACAATGTCTTGTGCAGAGTGCCTCTCTTGAGTCCATTTTGTAGAAGGTATGAAGACAAAGTGTCATACCATGCTCTTGGGGCTTGGTGGAGTCCATAGAGGGCTTTGTCTAACTTTTAGACTCTGTCTGGATGCTTATAGTCCTCAAATCCACGGGGTTGACACACATAAACCTCTTCTTCGATTGTACCATACAAGAATGCAGATTTCACATCCATTTGGTACACTTTGAACCCTTTGATGCTGGCATAAGCAAGGAACAGTCTGATGGCTTTTATCCTTGCTACTGGGGCAAAGACATCATCATAATCTATTCCTTCTTCTTGAGTATATCTTTGAGCTACCAACCTTGCTTTGTTCTTGATCACTACACCTCTCTCATCCTTCTTGTTTTTGAAAATCCATCTTGTACCAATTGCCCTCTTACCTTTAGGCAAGTCAACTAGAGTCTATACATTCTGAATCTTGAATTGCAAAAGTTCCTCTTACATTGCCTCAATCCGAGATGGATCTTTCAGAGCCTCAGATGCATTCTTTGGCTCTAATTGTGACATGAAGCATGCATGTTCAAAGGCAGCTAGACTGAATTCAGGGACTGCTGATTCAGCATTAGAGGACTCTTTGTGAACCATTGTCCTTGTCTACACAGGAGTGCGTGGGTCTCCCATTATCTGGTTGAGAGGATGATACTTGTAAACCCTGATTGTGGGTTCTTGTTAGTACATCCTGTGTGACGATAGCAGTCTAAGTATAGATATCATTTTGTGTAAGTCAATTTACTTGATATTGAATATTAACAAATGTTTGATACATATGTTTGATTATATATGTTTAATATTGATTGATTGTATGTTTGAACTTAGGGTAACATATTACAATAAGTTCAAACATAAAGTTCAAAGATAAGTTCAAACATTAGTTCAAACATATGTTTGAACTCAAATTCGAATTTGTCTAGGAGGACAAGTTCGAATAGGCCTTGGGCCAAGTTCGAATTTGTCCTAGACAAAGTCGAACCTGTCAGTATAATTAAGGGTAAATTCGATTAATTATTAGACTTTTTGTAGAGACTTTTCAGATTTTCAGAGAGTTTAAGCAAAAGGGCGATCTCGAACTTGCTAGCATTTGGAGAGTTTCGTGTGGAGAGAATCATCGTGTCGGGACGTTCTAGTTGTTCATCTATCACCATGGTAGTCTCTGTGTTTCGGTGTGCTTGGTCTTACCGTCAAGCCACTAACGAGGATTCCACACTTGTTGGAAGGTGCCGCGTCAAGATATATCCGTAGAGAGCAGACCTTACAGTTCTCTTTTTGTCTGAAATGATGTTCCCAGATTTGTATCATCACCTTTAGCACCACTTGAGGATATCGCTCCAGTAACAGTTTGATCAGAAGATGGGACTGTTTCTCTATTGGATGAAGCTGTTACTTTCAGGGCTTGGGATTGGCACTTCACACTCTGTATTTGTGTCTTGTTGATCAAACAGGACCCCCGGTGGGTCACAAGATAGAATTGGCAGGACGGTATACTCATCCCATGTAGCAGAATTTGCAATTTTTGGAAACTTTGTGCCAACATCTTGAATATTTGTGCTACCAGTATGAGAATTTGGGCTGACAGTTCCAACACTGTTTTCAGCAGTTCTTGCAGTATACTCAACAAAGCTCAGAGAATTTGTTAGTGAATCTAAATCAAACAACCAATCAGGACCAGTGTCTTTGATATTTGTAGTGTTTTCAATAAACTCAACATTGGCAATTTCTTCAATAGTTTTAGACACACTTTTATATACCCTATAGGCTTTGCTTTGAATAGAGTAACTTACAAAGAAACCTTCTTCAGGCTTACTTTCAAACTTTCCTAAGTGAGTTTTAGTGTGAAGAGTAGTGCATGAACAACCAAAAGACTTTAAGAAAGCTACAAAAAGAATTTTGTGATGGAATAACTCATAGGGAGTTTTTCCTTAAGACTGAACATTTTGAACCCTATTTAGAACATAAAAGGCTGTATTTACTGCCTCTGCCCAGAAGTTCATTGGCAGTTTGGAATCAGCTAGCATGGTTCTAGTAGCCTTTATTAAAGTCTGTTCTTCCTTTCAGCTACAACATTTTGTTGTGGTGTTCTAGGTGCACTATATTGCCTTGCAATGCCTTTAAACTCACAGAAACTATTGAGGATATGATTTTTAAACTCAGTTCCATTGTCTGACCTGATCACCTTAACTTTTAAATTTGATTGGTTTTCTATCTTAAGAATAAAGGATTTGACTAGCTCAGCAGTTTCATCCTTAGTCATAAGAAAGTAAACCCATGTAAATATGGTGAAATCATCAACAATGACTAAACAGTAAGCTCTTTTATTCAAACACAAAACAAATGTTGGACCAAAAGATCCATATGAATAAGGTGAAGAGCAATTGAGATTGAATTTACTTCTTTGGCCTTATGAGAAGTTTTGTGTTGCTTGCCTTTGAGACATGCTACACAATGATCACCATATATGAACTCCTTTTGTGGTAAACCCCTTACCAAATTCTTTTTGACTAAAACATTCATAGATTTGAAGTTCATGTGACACATCCTTCTGTGCCAAAGAGCAGACTCATTTGATGATGCTTTGGATATCAAACAGCTTAAAGTATTTGATTTGGATAAAAGATCTGTGTCCAAACAGTAGACATTGTCCTTTCTTGGTGTTCTAAGTAAAACAAGATTTTCAGGTATTTTAAAATCTTTTGAAAGGACAATGCACTCAGAGGCTATGAACAAAACAATATTTTGTTTATCACAGATTTGAGACACACTTAATAAATTGTACTTCAGGTGTTCAACATACAAAACATCATTAAAGATCTTATTGCCTGCTTTGACAGTACCTTTACCTGTTACCTTCCTCCCTTGGAATTTCCACCAAATGCAACAAACCCACCTTCAAAGCTTTTGAAATTTGACAAGCATTCAAAATTGCTTGTCATGTGCCTAGAGCATCCACTGTCCATATGCCATCTTGTCATATGTTGGGTCCTGTGGTTGCCCTGCACAGAAAAAGCTTAGTTAGTAGTGGAGTAAACCCAAACCAAATTGGTTTTGGGTTGTCCTTGTGCATTGACATAACTAAATATTGTTTGTGTGTTTTTAAACTTAGTGAGATCCACAGGTGGATTCTGTGAGGAGTATTTAGTTATGACATGAGGTATCCTGGTGTTCTTTCCAACCTTTTCATTAACAGTCTTAGAAGATCCACTACCAGTTCCAGTTTTAGACTTAGCAGTTTGAACTTGGTTTTTAGTGCTAACAGCTTCAGAATTTGCACTACCAGTTCTAACTTTTGACTTAATAGTCTCAACACTTGCATGAGCAGTTTGATCTGTGTTTTTGCCTTTAACACGCCATACCTTTTTAATGTTTTCTTTAGATTTTTCTAAAACTTGTTTTTGGTGTGTAGGCTGTCTTTTGTTGACTTTTAAGTACCTGTGATCAACTGTCTTCTTTGGAACTGGTGTGACAGGAGTTTTGGCCTTTGAAATATTTGAGTTTTGAACAATCGCCTGTTTTTGAACCATAGTCTGTTTTGTAAAAGATGGTTTATATAGACAATGCCTGGCCAAGTGATATTTCCTGCCACAATGGAAACATCTTTTGACTGTTTAGATTGGACAACCAGTTTTGTGAGACCATAACTGGTTCTTGTTTCTTTGATTTCCCCTCACCTGCTGCTGTGTGGGAAATTTTTTGATACCATGCTTTTGGCATGTGCATATTGGAACAATCTTACCCCTTTTATTAGTTTTTGAGGAAGATGCAATGTTACAGTTAGAAGGTACAGAAACATGTGGAGCATTATTGCAAACACTCATCTTCTCTTTTCCTTTCTCACTGGGGTTTTTGATAAAACTGGAACTAGGAGGTTCTATAGGTGCACTCATTGTTTTGGAGTTTCTCTCAACTTCTTTACACTCACAGCCTTCTTTTGGAATCAATTCTTCTTTAGATTCAGGCCTGTCTTCAAAGATAGGATCTACAGTTTTCATTGTCTCATCTAATGGTTCATTCACAAGCCTATTAGCAACTTCACTCATGGGATGAATGTATTTGTTGTTGTATGGGGGTGGAGTAGCTTTGTATCCTATACCTTCCTTTGGATTGAGTTGAGATTCTACCCTATCTTTAAATTGGACTTCCATTAGGTGTTCTAGCTTTTGATTTGCCAGCTTGAAGCTACCAAAATCTATATTAATAGATTCTATTTTCTTGTTAGCTTCTAACACCTTCTGTTCAGCCTCATCAAGCTTCTTATTTAGGGTCTCTATTTTCTTATTCAGTTCCTTTTTCTTCCACTCATAATATGTTCTATCATGTCCCATCTGAATCTCATTATCCTTATAGTCATTGATCTGTTTTTCAAGATCTTCTATAGCCTGATTATACTCATATCTCCTCTCTTTCATCTTAGCTAGAGTTTTGCACATGCTCTCATTATGATCTGTGTACTTTTTAACCATATTTTTGCATGTTTGAGAACAAAGTTTAGCATTTACCTCAGATGGTAGTTCAGTGGAAGTGACATTGGATGTTTCTGCCATAAGAGCTTGATTTTGAAACTCCTCTTCTGTCTGATCACTCCAGTCAAACACATTGTCTTCTTGAGAGACAAGAGCTTGTGAGGATGAAGTTTGATTAGTTTGCTGGGTCTTGGTGGCTGCTGACCTTGGGATCTGCATTCTCTAGCAAAGTGGCCAAGCTTGTGGCATTTAAAGCATTCAACCTTTGATTTATCAAATGCTCGTTTGCCTTCTGTTTCTGGCTTGAAAGTTTGGTCTGCCAGTTCTTTTCAGAAATCTTTTGGCCCTCATAGTCAACATACCATGCTGCCATTTTAAGTGCATCTCCTCTAAATCATCTGGATGGATTTGTTCTAAATCTTCAGCATTAAGAGCAAACAGTCCATCACTTGCAACAAAAGCTTCATAATGAACTTCAGTAGAGTTACCATCAACACCTGAAAAAGAAACACAACTGTTTGATTTATCAGTTAATGCTGATGACAGCAAAGCAGTGTTGTGATTGTAAGGAAAGGATTTCTTTTTATTTTCAATCTCAGATTCAAACACTCTCAGGCTGTTGTAAATATCATCCAACTCTATTTCATCTAGAGTGTCTTTGGTTCTCCATTGGGCAACATAGACTGTCCATTCTTCTCCAAGAGATCTGAGGAATTTTCTGTTTACTTCATCTTGATCCAGACTGACTTTAGCACTCTCCAATTCACCTATTAGCTTATTAAACCTATCAAAAATCTGAGTATGGTTTTCATTTTTTCCACCAGAAAAGTTTTCATACTGTTGTATTAAAAGATCTTTTTGATTGCTTTTGGTGCTAGCATTGCCATCAAATCTTTTCTCTAAAGCAATCCAAAGAGAATGAGCAGTATAGAACTTTTTAAACTGATGTTGATAAGCATTAAGAATGGCTAATTGTAAAAGAGTAAGGGCTTTCACTTCATTCATTCTAGCCTTTCTTTCAATTTCAGTTTTTGGAGGTGTTTTTATAGGTTTACCCTCAGCGTCGAGTTCAGGATCAACTGCAGGAGGATTTTCAACAGCTTCCCATATGGCATAATCAATAAATTGAATGTGCTGTTTTATCCTGAGTTTCCACATCTCGAACTCAGTGGGTTTGAGCATAGGCACTTTAAGTCCTTGCCCAGATCCACTACTGCTATTTTCAAACTCCATTGCAGAAAAATAAAATTTTAAAACAATGAAAGTTGCTGACTTTGAAAACAAAGAATAACAAACAAAAACATGTGGCTCTGATACCACTTGTCAAGATAAAAAATCACCACCTAAGATTAACTGGTTTCAATAAATCAGAGTGTAAACCAATAACATTGTATTGAATCAAAGTCCAATTAAGAAGTGTGCGGAATAACACTTAATTGTTTTAAGAAAACTTTCAGAATAAATAACAGATAAATATAACTAAAATGAAATCCTATATATTTCCAAAATCATTGATTACAATCACCTCTAATCTGTTTGATTAGATGAAGAACACAAACTGTTCTTTGGGTTTTACAACCTTAGAGGCTTGAGAAACTTTATCAGAAAGCAATTACAATTGAAGCACAAAATTACAAAACCTTTACGTGCAGACTTACAATAGAAAGACATAGTCTATCTATATATATAGCCTACTGGTTTGTTTCCTTGATGAACCTTGATTTCTCTGGTAGTAGATATGCTTGGAAGATATTCAAATCTTGAAATATATATCAGTTCCTGAATTTCAGCACTTTCTGTTGTTAATCTGTTGAGCAGCTTGAACTTTTACTCTGGCAGCTTGAACTTTTGAACTAGCAGCTCGAACTTGTTGAACTAACTAACAGTTTGAGAAATCTAACTAACAGCTTGACATTACACAGAAATACTACTAACAGTCTGTGTTTCCCAACAGTATTGTATCTTTAGTCACACAATATTCTAATGTGTGAGGATTTGATTTCAAGCATGTGTGACCAAAGCCCATTTTTGTACTAGTGTGTAACAAAGCCGGAACAACTATAGTGGTGCTTAATATAAGTATTTCACGATGACTAGTTGGAACTCCTACCAGTGTTAATATCAAGCCAGCACTGAACGTAGGTCACATAGTTCATAACTATTGTGTTAAAAGGAAACCTAAGTGGTCCTGGTTGTTAAATTTATCTATAATTCTTATTTCAATGTCACGGGTTGTTAAGCCTAATGAGTATTTGTGATGATGAAGAGTAGGTATTCATATTTCAAGGGGAGTAAGCATCTTGCCAATGATATCTGAGAAGGTTACATGATAATCAAGATTCTCTTGATCATCATGAGGGGGACAATAAGTTTATATGTTTAGGGGGAGAATACTTAAGGCTCAAAGAAAGCAAGTACTGAAGAATTTAGTTGGAGAAAGGAACGAGAAACAGAAAGATAGTTTCAACCAGAAAGAAAGTTAATCTAAAGAAAGTCTATGTTCGATTGAATTATCTAGGGGGAGAGAACAAAGTTAAAGTTGAAGATATCAGAGAAAGTTAAAATTTAAAAGTTCAAAAGCTTCAACTGATCTCAAGATTAAAGCTTAAAGAATAAATCATTCTACAATCTATCTGAAGGTTTTGTTAAAGTGAAGTCATCTTCATATTCTCAAAGTATTAAATTTCATTGCAAATCAACTGAAGATTCTTATCAGAGCTGAATATCAGTTTCATTCTAGTTGAAGGTTTTAGCTATTGAGAAATCTATGAAAGCTGTTTTTGAAAGAGAAGATCATTTAAAAGGGATATTATTATCAGAAGATGAAGCTTATTTTGAAGAAACCAGACTTGATCACAAAGGGGGAGATTGTTAGACTTTATTAATTGTAATCAAGTCTGGGGGTTTAATTGTATTTATTTAACAGTTCATGGGTTATTTATGCACGAGCATTAAGTGTTTAACCCACGGGATTAGGCCTCATTAGGTTTATTATTTAAAAGGTAAATTAGGTTTTAGTGTGCATAATTGAAAGTGTTTTGAAGTATGTAGCCATTTGCATATAGAGAAAGAAACCTTTTGTTCTTCGTGTTCTTCATTCAAGGTTTATAATATTCGTCTATTGATATTGTTTCATGTTCGTAATCGTTATTATATATTGTTTTGTTGTTGTTTGTGTCACACCCCGTTACACCGGTTGGCAACTAGGCGTGACGTCGCGGAATCATAGTCATAATCAAGTAAACGACCACTATATGGACGTTTTCAAAAAATACAATAATAAACTTCATAATATAACATTGTTTTTACATAACTAAAATAAAACGTAAGTAGATTGCAAATTACAGAGATTCAAATACATAACCATAGTGATAATGCAAATAAATCTCTGAAGGTTTGAAAATTTATGCGACTCCAAAAATACGGAAGCCTTGTTGTGCTTCCAATGCAGGTCGTTTGTCTTAATTACCTAAAAATACATGCTAAAATACGTCAAAAAAATTGTTGGTGACCTCATAGGTTTACACGAAAGAATGACTTGTATGGACAACAACGATTGAGTTTGAATTTATAAAGCGTAAATTCCATGTTATGTATTACATATAACCATCATGCAACCGAAACTTAATTATGAGTTTGCCTTGTGCAGTATTCCTCACTGTAATACCAATAATGTTAAATATATATATGCACCCATTAGCAGTTAGAGCGACCAACCTAGGTGGGGGACATTAATCCCTATAGATCTATCCATAATATATTTGCACTTACATAAAATGTAACTAACGGTCCATGATCTGAGGGCTGATGAGACCACATTTGTAATACATAAAAGAAATGAAGCTGTTTCTGTGTCCATATGAAAATAAAGCATGTATTTCTACCCCAAAACGTATCCTTAAAAGTAGGGGCTATGAAAACTCACCGTAAGTGTGATGGCAAATATGAGCGTAAAATGAAGATTTGCGTTGACGACTTGTGGTGATGCTTTGAGGTGTTTAACCAAGTCTTAAATGATATGAGAGACTTAATAACTCCCATATATGATAATATGCATGTATAAGAGTTTTTAGGTTTTTATATCATCCAACTTAACAAGTTCATAAATAAAACCCACTTAAAACGTCAAGTTTATATATATAATTTTCCAGATTTTTTGAGGTTTTTCGGTCTACTTTGTGGTTGTTTTTCACCAACCTCCGAAACGACTTGGGCTTTGATATTCATATTCATAAAACTACTATGTACAAAGAATTTTTCAAGTTAAGAACGGTCATTTTTTAGAGGTGTTAGGTCAGGGAAAAGGCTCGTTAAAAACCATATATTGGCCATTTTTGATTTGTTAAACTTCCGGGTTCCCAAATAATATTTGGGGGTTCAAAACTCAATATTAAATTATGAAAACCTCTACATATTTATTTAAGATATAGATCTAATTTTTGAAACAAGAATCAACTTAGTTTTGAATTAGTTATGATTTTTCAAAGTCGATGTAATATTTCTGCCGAAAATCAGGATTTCATAACTTTGAAACAACTTGTTATTCTTGTTGTTTATTTGAAAACCACATGTATAAAGGCTATGAAACACATTTATATAACTTGTTTTTATATTATTCATACTTACATTATGTGTTTATATATGTATAAACACATTTGAAGAAACAAACTTTAAAACAAAACTAGTTGTTTATAAACTTGAGTTTTAATGAACTTTGTTGTTGTTGGTGATTATATATATTATGCAAGACTTATATAAACATAAATACAGGAAGTTATAAGTTAGTATTTACTTACTTTGCTGAAATATAAGGAGTATGCAAATGAGTAGAAGGTTGGATCTTGAATTGGAGGTTGAGTGTGATCTTGGTTGAAATGAAAGAGTATGATGAATGAAGATTTGATTTTGATGGTGAGTGGGATTTTGATTGAAAAATGAAAGTCAATGCCTAAGCTTTGTACCTTCACTTGGGTGGCCCTATAGGGGTATAAATGATGTATTTTCATTTTTTTTGTATAAAAGTATTTAGATAGTATTCTTGTATTTCACTTTTTATGTAAATTTATAAATACTTATGAATGCATTAGTTTAATGAATTGTTTTATTTTTGCATAATTAATGTTAAGTAAGTTTGTTAATGCATGATTAGTATCACTAATCTTAATTTAATTATGTACTTAGTTGAATTAATCTATCTTATCGTAAATCGATCGGATTAATTAATTTGCCGTTTCATCTCACCGATGAAATTGTTTCTAATTGAATTGAATTTCCTTATGAAGTTTTTAATCACATTGATTAATTGTTAATGACCACTGATTAGGTTATAACTTGATGATAACTACTGATTAAATTATAGTTGCTAACTTGATTTTGAGATGGATGTTACAGTTTGCTTGATTAATTTGGGACATACACAATCTTCTGATCTTTTAACCTCTGACTAATTACAAAATTCAGATCCTTCGCCCATCAATTTCATATCAGGACCTTTGGATTTCTACCAAAGAAAGCATCTTCGGATCACCACATCAACTTCAGATGACCCACTGTTCGATCTTCGGGTCACTTTCGAACTTTAGATCAACTCTCATCAAGTTCAAAGGACAAGTTTTTGAACTCCAGATCACCTCTAACTCGAACTACGGACACCCGAACTTCGGATACACATATGCCTGAACTTGAGAATTTTTTGTTTTTTTCTAGTTTCCAATCTAAGAAGATCAACCTTTTGCGCTCTATGATCATGAGTCAAGGATTTTTCCCACATGAGAAGACTGTCGAGGAGGAGAAAGTTGATATATCTCTAGTCTGTCTCATGCAACACTCCAAACAGGTACAAAGTTCTTCATCTTCGTCTAATTTATCTGATATACAATCCTTATCTGATTTTAAATCTTGTGATGAATTTGATGAACTGCACGATTATACACTTGAATTAAGGAATGAAATGATTGCTGAAAAAGAACAATCTACTGTGCATAAAAATAACTGGTTGAATGAGCATAATTTTGTAAAGAAATTCCTACGTAAAAAGGTCATGGCTGATGATAGGAACACTTACTTTAAGAGTTGTGTTGATACCATCATTGAGGAAAAGAGTTCTTTAAAGTCTAAATTATCTGTTCAAATAAAATGTTTTGAGTCTTTAAACGTTAAGAATTTAGAAAATGAGAGAAAATTCAAAATGATTGAAAAGAGAGAATATGTTTGTACTCCCGAATCAATGACCTTGAAGATAAATTCTTAAAAAGGGGAAAAACATATTAAACTATTCATCCCAATCAACCTAAAGAAACTAGGTTCTATCATTCCAGAGAAGGATTTGGTTTTAAAAAATCCTACATTTTTTAAAAATGGTCAATCGGTTTTACCAATGTTATATGATCGGAGATACATGGAACGGGGGTAAGCAGTCTTTCATCGATCGAAGGAAGATGCTTAAGCCCAAGACGAGGTTAATAGAAAAGACACCAAAAACAAGCAAATTCCCTTTGCCTATAAAAAGCTAAATGATAGTTACCCTTATAGAGTACCAACTCTTAAGGTTGACATCTTTGATAGCTATTCAAAAGTAGAGATGAATGCTAAACCTGTTAAACCCATTTCACATCCTTACATTCCAACAGCTGTTCTGGAACACAAGATTCATGTTCTGGAGGAGGAGTTGAGGATAGCTCGTGAGGAAGCTACTTCCAGTCATGATGCTCTTCTTGTGAGTGAGGAAAGGTTTGCTAAAAAACATTTTTAACAAGCTATCGAGTTAATCCACTATAAAGAGTGGTATAGTGCTGTTTTAAAGATTTTAAACCCCAGCTCAGATGTTTCAAAAATTATTCCTCCTGTGAGTGTCCTTATTTCTCGAAATGTTTCATCTTCTGATAAAGGTAAAACAAAAGTTGAAGTTCCTATCAATGTTTACAAAGGTGAGTGTTCTAAATCTTTAAAACCCCCGGTTTCCAAAAGGACTAAGAGTTTCTCAAAGTCCTCAAAGAAACTCTCTCGCCGAACATACTCTAATTCTAGGCCTTCTCAACGTAACAACTCGGATTGTTTTGTTCCTATAGATCATGCAATGAGGATTTCTAAAATAACACCTCTTGATTTTCAAAAATTCTTTGTGAAAAAGGCAGTTATGCCTGAATCTTTTTAGAAAATCGATAACAGTGTTAGTGTGCTAGGAAATGATGGTTCTTATAATCCTTTGAAATACTCCTTTTGCAATCTGTTTCAATTATGTCCAAACAGATTTCGGCGTGTTGTTCCTTAGATGACTAAGTCTGTACCTTATCCTGAAAAACGAAAACGCCGACAATATATGAAAAAAAAAGTGCATGTCCCATCACTGCCTGACAAATTGGAAAAACCATCGCCAAAGGCTAAGCCTAAGGCATTTCTAAATTCACCCAAGCCAAAGGTAGTTCCATCACCTAAAGTTGTTTCAAAACCCGTTGGACCTGTATACAAATGGGTGCCAAAAGGTTATGCATCTAAACTTGTGTCAAATGTTAAACAGATTCCTACTGTTGTGTTGTTACATGACGATGGAAATCAAAAATCTAACGAGAAAGGACCCATCTTTCAATGGGTACCAAAAGTAGTTTAATTTTATGCAGATGGTTTTCTGATCACTTCAGACTGGAACCCGTACTTCATAGTGATGGATTCTAGTCAAATTAGACTAGGACCCGGACAGCAGCGTAAGTTTTTTTGAATGCTCTTTTTTTTTTTGTTAAAAAAAGGGATGGGAAATTCTGATTTTATGCATAACTCTGATGTCATTACTTTTGAGATTCTCTCCAAAATTTCAGACTCTCATATGTCATCTTGATTCTCCTACTCATTTGATCGTACTTCATACACAATCATCATTTAAATAGTCTCTCAACTTCCCAACATACCTTCTTTCATTCTCATCTATTTTTTGAAATACCCCATGAGCTAAACAATTGAGCTTAACTGTTACATTTTTCAAGATATCGTAATGTCTCCGATGGTGCATAACATGTGTAATTAGTCATATATATCACTCCCAAGGTCTAAACCAGAGCCGGAAGACCTTCCCATGGAGCAAACCACTTTAGTGTGTGAGGGTGGGGGTTTCTAGGTTAATTAGTTAAGGAGTGCTAGTTACCACAAGGTGCTAATGTTGGTACACCCTGTGTGACGATAGCAGTCTAAACGATCTGCGTTATGATTTAAGTAATATTCTGAATATTAACAAGTGTTATTGATATATATGTTTAATATGTGTTTGTCGGTTATTGATTGTGTGTTTGAACTTGATGTACATATTACAAGAAGTTCAAACATAAAAGTCAAAGAGTATGTCAAGCATAAGTTAAAACATAAGTTTCATCACGTAAGTGTTTAAGTGTATAGGTTAGATTCGAATTGCATAAAAGGATACATTCGAATCTGTGATAGATTCGAATGAGTCCTTAGATTCGAATAGGCTAGATTCGAATCTGTCAGATGGACAGATTCGAATGGGCCTTAGGCCAGATTCGAGGTTGGCCCACAACAGACTCGAATCAGAGCCTATAATTAGGGATAGACTCGAATCATTAGTCAGACCTTTGGCAGAATTCGTGAGGAATTAAGCAATAGGCGATCTCGAGTTTATCAGCTAGGTGAGTCCCGTTTCGGAGAGAATTAGTACGTAGGATCGTTCGTGTGTCGTTCGTTCAGCGTCTAATAGTCTCCGTGTTTCCGTTGGTTGAGAGTTGTCCGTCTGACCGTCAACGAGGATTCCGCACTCGTTAACGGATCCGCGTCTAGATAGATCTTGCAGTGGTAGACCTTACAAGTGGTATCAGAGCCTACGGAGTGTTCGTGGTGTTCTTCGTGTTCATCAGAAACATTCTAGGTTTCTTGACGCTAGTTGGACGGTTTTTCTCTCAAAAACGTGTTTTTGAGCTTAGCAAATTCATATTCGGGAAACACTTTGTCGTTTTTCACGTTTTTGGTCGAAATCATTATTTTTCGTTTGAAAAATAGTGATTTAATCCGTAAAACGTCAAAAAAATCAAAGTGTTAGCCGTTTTTCGAGTTTGCGGCGCTCGAATCTATAGGGGTAATTAGGGTTTTACTTTATTTTCGAGTCTAACCAAAATACGCTCCTTTCGAGTCAATTTCAGTCAGTTTCGAGTCTGTGTTGCTTCGAATCTGTTAATACATTTGAATTGGATCTCGAGTCTATATTGTTTCGAGTTTGTTTCGAGTCTGTTACTGTTTCGATTCTGTTCTTCGATTCTGCTGAATTTCGATTCTGTTGTGCCTTCGATTCTAAGGGTCTTCGAGTTTAAGAGTCCTTCGAATCTGACCTATCTTCGAATCTGTGGGATTGTTCGAATCTGACATTATTTCGAATCTACTTGAACTTTAAGACTTAATCGAATTTAATTCCAAAAGATTAAACATTAATTAGTTTCGAATCTATCTAGATTCGAATAATTTAATTTAAATCAGTTTCTAATTAAATTAATTAAGTTCAAATTCAAATTCTTTCAGAAAAGATATCGAACCTTCAGAAATTCCTTGAAATGGATCACGAAGTTGGGAAGGCCAATGCACCACCTAAGCTGATGAAAGTTGAGGATTACTACTGGTGGAAGGATAGATTCACGGATTTTGTACGATTCAACGACATGCGCATGTGGGTGTGCATTGATGAAGGGTACATTCCACCAGTATCTGAGGTTGAAGGCCGTCAAAAGGTTCTGTCATACCAAATGATGAAAGAGGATGACAAGAAACTATTTGAAGCTGAAAACAAGGCTTTCTCTATTATCCGAATGGCGTTACCTCAAGATATCTTGCACACATTTCGGACTCAGAGGACGTCGAAAGAGCTTTGGGAGTCTCTTCAGAAACGGTGTGAGGGTAATCCACGGGTACGTAGAAAGCGTACAGAGCTGTTGACCCAACAGTTTGCAATTTTCAAGGCTCTTAAGGATGAACAGTTGGATGATATTATCACACGATTTTATCATCTGATAACAGAGCTTGAAAGTCATGGTATTGAGTATTCTGACACAGACAAGAACAACAAGCTTCTTGATGCCCTACCGGCCAAATGGGCTATGTATGTGGCTATGATTAAGCTGAATGAAGATAAATACTATGCTCAATCACTGGATGACATCGTGGGAACGTTGAGGGCATATCACTTCGAAATGATAAAGGCTGAGACTGATTACGAGCAAGTCCAAAATCCGGCGATGTATTTTGGAAAGACATCAAAATCATCAGTGACAGCTGATCAGAAGAGTGCTACAGCGTTTTTCACCGGAGAAACGTCATCGCCACCAGAGTCCGAAGACTCACTGAATCGCGCGTTCTTAGGGTTAGGAAGATCGGAAGAACCGCAACCTCAAGTCAATCAGGCATCTACAAGTCAGAACTATTCAAAGATGCCAATGAGCGCAAAGTCGGCGGAAGAACATCTGAATCTGCTTGCTTCGTTTGTGGCCGCATATGGAAATTGCGTTCAAGGGAAGATCAATGATCCGGCTCTTTGGGATGAAGATTACGATCAGGTCGACCCTGATGACTTAGAGGAGATGGATCTTAAATGGCAACTGGCCATGGTAACCCAACGGGTTAAGAGATTCATAAAGAGAACTGGGAGGAATCTCCAGATGAATAACAAGGGGATAGGATTTGATAAGTCCAAGGTCAAATGCTACAACTGTCAGGGATTGGGACATTTCGCGAGGGAGTGTCAAAGACCGAAGGTAGAGTCATACCAGGGACAGAGTCAGCATCAAGGACAGTACAAAAATCAGTCCCAACAGAGATATCTTCCGAGTTCTTCATCTAGTCAAGCCAATCTAGCGGGTCTGATATCCAATGTCACTTCTGACAGACAGCTAGATGGTTCTTATGACTGGAGTTCACATCCGGAGTCCAATGCTAGAGCTTTTATGGCTGAAGTTACGGAGAATGGTTGTGATGAGGATGAGCAGACCACAAGGGACAGCAGTCCGATGTGGGTAGAGAAAGCGAATGATCAGACCGTGCTGGAGTTTGCTGCTCAGATGGCCAACGTGGAATCTGATAACTCTAAGGTTAGTCTTTCTAATTCTCTATTTCGTGATTTATGTGCTTTATGTGTTAGTTCTAACGATAGGTTAAATCTAGTCTTAGACTCACATAAGACCATAGCTGCTCAAAATGAAAACTTAAAAATAGAAAATGCTAGCCTAAATGATATAAAGCAGGATTTAAAGGAAAAACTTAAGGCTGATGCTCAAGATGTAATCGTTCTAAAAGACAAACTGAGTGAGCAGTGTGTTAGGATAGAACTTATGTATGAGCACGTAGAAGCCTTGACTAAAAGTCTGAAAGACAAGGACATAGAGCTAGCCGAGACCAAGGTTAAGGTAGCAGAGGCAAATAGCAAGCTGGAAAAGTTTAGGAATTCGAGCCTAAACCTAGGGAAAGTCTTAGATGCCCAAAGACAGTCTAAGAAGCCTGTAGGTCTAGGTTTTCACGAGATTCCTCCACCTTTCAATGATAACTATGTGCCTCAGCCTCAGGAGAAAACTGACAAGTCAGTAGTTTTAGAGGACCTGCCTGAACCTACACTTGAGCCTAAAGTAGAAAATACACCTAAGGTGACTGACTCAACCGTCAAGGTCAAGCAAGTGAAATTTGTGTCTTCCTCCAGTGAAACACCTGCAGGAAAACAGAAAATTTCATGGGCTGACCAGGTCGAAGAGACAGACACTGTAGATGTACCAAAGGCATTAGACACTAGTGAGACACCTAGATCTAAGGGACCAACCAAAAAGTCCATGGATAAGATGTCTTGCTTTAGATGTCACGAGAAAGGGCATGTTGCTTCTCACTGTCCAAATAGGAAAGCAGAACTTACCCCTAAGACAGTGAACCCAACACCTGTTAAGCCCTCGACAAGTGTGGCGAGCACGAGTAGTTCTCAGAGTACCGAGAAAACTGTGCAGGCCGCACCAAAACCTGTTGTGAAACAAACACCGGTTAAGGTTGGACCAAAAGAAGTGGTTAGGACAAATTCACCGAATCGTGTCTTTAATCAATCTAGGTCAGCACCTCAACAAGTCTATAGGAGCACCACACCTAGCAGGTCACATACTCCAGTTAGGTCACATACTCCTGTTAGACAATATGTTCCGGTAAAAGCTCAGGGATCACAGTCTGAAATGCAATATAATAAGACTTATTCTAGAGCACCACAACAAATGCCTACTCAAAGGCAAAGAGTGAATCTAAATCACTCGGCACCACAACAGAATTCAGTTCAAAGGCCCAAGTCACCTGAAAGGCGAGATGGGTATTTGAAAGAGTTCAAGTATGTGGACGAGAATGGTATTACCAAGTCAGTCATGGCTTGGGTTCCCCGTGATAACTAACCTATTTTTCTTTCATGTGCAGGAGATAACTACCGGTCCAAACAACAAGTGGTTCGTCGACAGTGGTTGCTCCAGGCATATGACGGGGGAAAGAAGTCTTCTCACAGACTTCAAGGGGGGTAATAGGGGATTTGTATCATTCGCGGGCAACAAAGGAGGAAATATCACTGGAACTGGAGAAGTCACTAATGGGACGATTACATTGGATCAAGTTTATCACGTTGATAAACTGGTTCATAATCTCATTAGTGTATCTCAAATCTGTGATAAGAAGAACTCGGTGTTATTTACTGACACTGAGGCGTTGGTGCTAAAGCCGGGATTCAAGATACCTGAAGAGTGGATATTGATGCGGGCTCCAAGGAAGAATGACTTGTACATGCTCGATATGAACAAGCCAGATAATTCGATGGGTCCGATCTGCTTACTATCAAAAGCTTCAGAGACGGAATCGGTTTTGTGGCACAGACGAATGGCTCACTTGCACCTGAGGAAAATGAACTACATAACGAAGAATGGTTTGGTGCAAGGTGTGCCTCTGAAGAGCTTTCAGTTTGAAGATAAGTGTCTACCGTGCATGAAGGGCAAGCAACATAAAAAGACACACAAGTCCAAGAAGCTGAATTCCATAACCTCGACATTCGATTTGTTGCATATGGACCTTTTCGGCCCTATCAACAAAAGGAGTATTGGAGGTAGTTGGTTTTGCTTAGTTATCACCGACGATTACTCACGTTTTTCTTGAGTTTTCTTTTTAGATACGAAGGACGAGACGGCTACAAAGCTCATCGGGTTCTTAGACCAAGTGGAGAATTCCTACGGAACAAGGGTTAAAAATATACGTAGTGATAATGGGACTGAATTTAAAAACTCTGTAATTGGTGTATATTGCCTATCAAAGGGCATCGTGCATCAATTCAGTGCACCATATGAACCACAACAGAATGGGGTGGCCGAACGTAAAAACAGAACATTGATTGAGGCTGCAAGGACTATGCTTTCGGATTCAAAGCTTCCTACCATGTTTTGGGGGGAGGCAGTGAATACCGCGTGCCACATTTTAAATAGAGTCCTTACAGTCAAATCATTGAACAAAACATGTTATGAAATTTTGAATAAACGGCCACCTAACTTAACTGGATTCGAACCGTTTGGAGTACCATGCACACTTTTAAGGACAAAACATCAACCGAAGTTTGGTGAAAAGGCTGACGAAGGATACTTCCTAGGTTATGTGCCAAACTCACCAAACAAACGGGTTTTTAACAAAAGGAATGGTACTGTGGAGATTGTGTATAATATTGAAGTCACAAGTTATACACATGAACCCCAAACTGGTCCGGAATGGATATTTGACTATGATAAGTTATTTGAGTCATTTAACATTCCTTTGGATGATACTGCAGGTACAATTGATAAAGACATGGCGACGTTACATCTAAATGACGATGGCCATATTTTTCCAAGGACCACGTTCGAATCTACGTCCGAGCCTACTGCGACTGTAGATGGGTCTCCAGAAGTTGCTAATCCAGAAGAACCTAATACTGAGAATCAGACTCAAGCATCAAGTTCTGCCTCGGAGGAAAACGTCCGTGAGGAAGAGAATGTGGAAGCTGAGCCTGTTCCCCCTTTAGGTGAAATAGGATCCAACTTAGGAGATAATCTAAGGGTAGACGAAATAGAGACCTCTAGGATTAACAAGAATCATCCTATCGATAGCATCATAGGAAATCCTAACGAGGGTGTGAGGACTCGGAGTAGTGTAAATAACAACACTGTGTTGTTGTCGATGATAAACGACTCCGAGGCATATCATACATGTCTATATTCGTGTTTCATATCGCAAGTAGAGCCCAAAAATGTGCAAATGGCACTTAAGGACAACTCCTGGGTTGAAGCGATGCAGGAAGAACTGTCACAATTTAGGAAACTAGAAGTGTGGGAGTTAGTTCCGTTACCTCGAGGGGAGATTGCAATAGGAACCAAATGGGTTTTTAAGTGCAAGCGAGACGATCGGGGTATAGTCACGCGCAACAAGGCAAGATTAGTTGTAAAGGGTTTCAACCAAGAGGAGGGAATCGATTACAACGAAGTGTTTGCACCTGTAGCAAGGTTAGAAGCAATTAGGTTGTTTTTAGCTTTTGCCTCCTTCAAAGGATTTAAAGTATATCAACTGGATGTTAAGAGTGCTTTCCTGTATGGGAAAGTGAAGGAGTTGGTGTATGTAGAACAACCGCCCGGGTTTACAGATCCTAAATATCCTGATAGAGTATATCGATTAGATAAGGCTCTTTATGGATTACATCAGGCACCTAGGGCATGGTATGAGACTCTATCCAACCATCTTTTAGAAAATGGCTTTGAGAGGGGTAGGATAGATAGTACTCTTTTTGTGAAGAGAAAGGGAGATCATTTTATCTTGGTACAAGTGTACGTAGATGATATCATTTTTGGATCATCAGACGAACAGATGTGCAAAGATTTCGAGAAGGTTATGAAGTCTAAGTTCGAGATGAGTGCTATGGGGGAGTTGAATTTCTTTTTGGGGTTACAAGTTGACCAGAAGAAGGAAGGCATGTTTATCCATCAGACCAAGTATGTCTATGACATATTGGAACGGTTTGGGATGGAAGGAACAAAGTTGACTGCCCACTTCAGCACGCCGATTCAAGTGAATCACAATCTCGGGCCGGGTACTGAAAGTGATACCGATGTGGATCCGACTTTATATCGGGCCATGATTGGGTCACTTATGTATTTAACTGCTTCAAGACCTGATATTATGTTTGCTGTGTGTATTTGTGCTAGGTTTCAAGCGAATCCGAAGGAGATGCATATGAAAGCTGTGAAGCGGATTCTACGATACCTCAAGTCGAAACCGAAGCTGGGACTTTGGTATCACGCGGAGGGAGATCTAGAGTTGGAAGCGTTCACAGATTCTGACTACGGAGGATGCAGCTTGACGCGCAAATCAACGACTGGAGGTTGTCAGTTCCTCGGAGGGAGATTGGTGTCCTGGCAATGCAAGAAACAAACATCGGTAGCCGTGTCAACGTGCGAGGCCGAGTATGTTGCTGCTGGTAGTTGCTGTTCACAGGTTCTGTGGATACAACAACAATTGCGGGATTACGGTTTGGCTTATACTCAAACTCCAATTAGGATAGACAATCAATCTACTATTGCGATAACAAATAATCCAGTTAAACACAGTAAAACAAAGCACATGACATAAGACATCATTTTATTCGTGATTGTGCTGAAAAGAATTTGATCAAACTGGTAAAGGTGGCAACTGAAGATAATAATGCTGATTTATTTACCAAAGCGTTTGATAAGTCACGTTTTGAGTATTTAATTCAACTTAATGGAATGCGCAACCCAGAGTAAATTGACCTTAGTAGTATTTTATTTCCTTTTATAGTTGTTATATTTCTTTCTTTTTCAGTAGTCTGCTAATTTAGGAAAGTTTCTAATTTAGGAAAGTTTCTATTTTTAGTAAGTTAGTAGATTAGCTTAGTTTAATGTGTTTTGCTATGAAAATCAAAAGAAAAAAGAGAGAAAATTACAAAAATACAAAAAAAGAGAATATCAGAAAAGGAGTTAAGTCTTAGATACATAGGTTCAAAGTGACGAAAATTAGCACCGTCGTTACAGACTCTAAGTGTTTAGGCTTTCACACATAATGCAACTAAATCCTAAGTGTTATACTTTATTTAGTTTGATGTGTTGGTAGGCATAATACATATAGGGAATCTCAAGGCTAATAAAATATTCTAGAAAAAGTCAAGCGTGTCACTAACCTAGATGTACGACCAATCGGTCTTAATTTTTATGTACAAGACATACAAACATTGAGTCTAAATGAGGTATGCAAACTTTCTGGGGATGTATAGCAACATCAAATACGTCTGAAAATGGAAAGAATAGAAATATCATGAAAAACTGAGAGTCGAAAACATGCAACTCTGTTGTACGTAAGTACAGACCTGTTGTCTCTGTTTAGATTCGGGTTAGCAGACATGTCGCTTTGTTGTACGTCAGTACAGACCTGTCACCGCTATCTGCTAACTTTAAAGTTAAACCTTAAGTCGAACTAAGACACTTTGTTGTATGAGAATACAGACCTGTGTCCGATGTTTGTCTTTTAAAGAAAGTTTGCAAATACCAACAAGTTAGAATTTTTGTCTGTGTGCCTTGATCATAAAAGTATGTCTATGTCTGAGTCACGTAAGATAATTTCCTGATAAATAAAAAGGCCAAGGGATATTCCGAAATGTAGAATGTTTAACAGGGTAAAATACCAACAATCGGCTAAATGGGTATGTCACAACAAACAATCAAAGGAATCAAAAATTCCTAAGTGTGAAAGTTTAAGTACTGAAAGTAAGTATCGGACATCGCTATCTGATTGAACCTTTCTTAGACTATACTCATCAAAAATATGTTGTTTGGTATTTAGCGTAGCTTGTAAATTTATTTTTATAACTTAAGTCTAGATTAAATTTTTTAGTCAAAATTTTATTTTATTTTATTTTATTTTTACCTTAGCTTATTTTATTTTATTTTAGTTTAGTTTAATTTTTACTTAGGTAAAAAGTCAAAAATTACTGAGGGTGCATTCGAAGTTGGATAAAATAAACATTGCGTGAAATATCTGTTGCTTAGGGTAAAAGAATTGGCATAGTTTATCTGGTTACACAATACCGTAGAAAATAGTTGGAAAAGTTGAAGTTATTTCAAAATTTCCGAAATTTTTCTAAGTGTTGGTAATTTCGAATCTAAGACAGACTCGAAGTGAAGTATTTCGAATCTGTCAGTAGACTCGAAACTACGCATAGACTCGAAGGTAGGTAGTATATATAGGTCAATAGTGAAGTCATTTATTACTTTACTGTTGTCGAATCTATACTCTCGAATCTATATCAGCGATCTCGAATCTGTTCTCGAGTCTATCGTATTTCATATAAACGACATTTCGTCGATTCTAAAGCTTTTGTGTTCGATTCTAACTTCAAATCTAGGTATAAGCAACATGATTGTACAAGATTTTGGTGGTTTAATACACAAATTTGGGATTAAACATCACATTTTGATGTTTTATAGGTCAAAATAGGGTTTTTGCAAAATTACCAAGTTTGGACTAATAAAAGATCAAATTAAAAGCATAAATCTATGATTAGAACCTAGTTGAACTAATGTATGTGATTTGCTACGTTCAAAATGGTTAAAATCTTGGATTTTTGTTGAAAAAGGGGTGTCGGCCTTTCGAATCTGATAATGGATTCGAATCTGATCATGGGTTTCTCGAATCTATCAATAGATTCGAGATGACCAGATATTCGAATCTGTCCATCAGACTCGAATAGGGTATATTCGAATCTGTCCATTACATTCGAATATGGGCACTTCGAATCTGTTACTCTCGATTCTGTACTTCATTTATTTTGTTGAATTTAAATTTTATTAAACTTGTGAAATTTAATTGTGTTAGATTTTGTATTTAATCAAATACAAGATAAAACAAATTTGAATTTAAACAAGTTTATTGATTTTTAATAATAATCTAACAATTTTATGTATTGTGCAGATATGGCGCTTCGTGCTTTCGTCCCTAAGCACAATATGGTTCTTAATCCAGATAATCATATCCCTGAGGCGCAGGGTTTTCGTGAAGTGTTGGACTTCTTAGCTGAATCCAGAATTAGCTACGCTTTGTTTCAGAACATTCCGATTGTAATCTCATATGTGCGGCAGTTCTATGATCACTTACAAGTTGATTGCTCTGTCACCCCGACAGTGCTGAGAACAAGGATCGCAGGGCAACCGTTGGTATTCTCTGCCGATATGCTGCGTCAAGTGTTGCAGCTAGGATCTGAGGAAGAGGAGTCTGGGCCTATTGATTTTCCACTAAATATTAGGCAAGCGGCTTTTCAACGAATGGGTTACAGTCTAGATGTAACAAAGTCGTCATATATGAAGAGTGGCCTGATTGGGCAATGGCGTTTCTTGGTCCATGTCTTCATGGTCTGTTTTGCACCGAAGAAAGCTGGATTTGATTACATTGTATCAAAAATCCAATCAGCAATGATCGCGATGGTGTACAATAAGAAGTTTAGTTTCTCGCAGCTGATTTTCTCAGAATTTATTCATCAAATCACGGCTCCTGAGAGAGAAAGGTTCCTGTTGTATCCGAGGTTCGTGATGATGTTGATACGTCACTTTTTGCCAAGTCTGCCACAATCGAATGATTCTTTGAGCGTAAATGTAATGGAAAAACGCATATTTGCTGATTGTTCCTCACACCGAGGAAGATTGGCTGTTCCTACTGCTCGTCCGTTGTTTGGAGCTATCTTAGACAGGAACTTTGTGGCACCTGATAATGCCAACTGGGCATGTGAAATAGAAGTTCAACAGCAACAGCAACAGCAACAGCAACAGCATCAGCATCAGCAACCGCATCAGACTCGTGTTCGTCCACGTGATCCAAGGCGAAGACAAAGAGATATTACAACTCAGTCTCAGGTGTCTAGGCCTTCTACGAGTCAGCCAGAGCCAGAGGTACAGGAAGCAGGGCCTTCAAGTGCCAATCCAAAAACCGAGCAAATAGCCCAAACATTGGAGGAAATATGGGCTTCGGGTCCGCATGCCAATGAAGATGTTGCAGCAGCATTGGTGGATGAGCTGCTGAGTCCGCCTGGAGATAATGATGATATATTTCGTGATGTTGACGACTATGAGCCAGAGGGGGCTGAGGCAGGATTGACATCTTCGGAATCTGAAACCGAATCAGATGAAGTTCATGAGGTGGTGACTACCGAAACTGGAAGTTGTTTTGAGACTTATGGTTCTAGATTGATTGTCAATCAAGGTGGTTCGAGGAGGAGAGAGACCAGGGAATTGGAGGAGTCCGATTATGAAGAAGAAGAGATTGCTACGTTAGTGACGAGGCCACGAGCAAAACGTCATAGATTTATGCAAGGGTCGTCTTCTACCTCGGAAGCACAACCAGAAACCTCTCCAGCCCAAACCCAAGCACCAACCACAGATTCACCATCACCGCCACCTCAGCAACACGAACCCTACATTCCGCCACCATTCAATCCTTCTCCCCTTCAGTCCATTCCATCTATGCCAGAAGCATACAATGAAAATCAAAGATTTCTGCAGCTGAAGAGTCGAGTAGATTTTCAGCACGTTCAAATTATAACTCTCACTAAAGCAGTTGGTGAACTCCAAGAGCATAACGCTAATCTGGATAAGGAGAATGCTGAGTTGAGAATGATTATTGAAGGTGTAAGAGATGAAAACACTGAGCTTAAATCTTTTGTCACTGATCAGTCATCCGAGATCCGAGCAATGAGGTCCCTCATTGAGCAGTTAATGAAAAACCTTCAGGCTCAGGGGGAGACGTCGTGTCGTGATCAAGAAGTACAGAGGCGGAGGGACGATGATGAAGATGATAATCAAGGCAATGATCCCAGCTCTCAAAGACAGGATGAGCCAGTAGATTTTTCTACTGCTCAGGCTGCTCAATCTCAGGGGGAGCCAAGTCAAGCAGAAGGTGAAAGAGGAGAGGCTAGTTCTTCAAGGAATTTAGACAGCGACATGATCGATGCGCTGAAAGATATTCAAGAAGAGCTGATGGAGTTTGATTTTGAAGATGAAATGGAAGAGTTGGAGGAAGGGGAATTTATTCCAGATGATGTTGTTGACTGGAAATCTGACGACGAAGTGATAGAGGATGAAGACGATCAAGTCAATGAAGTTATTGTCAATTCACAACCAGTAACGGAGCTATATGGAGGACAAAATCATGATGTGATTGACATTGACTATATCAAAGTAGCCTCAGTCGAGGATAATGAACTTGAAGAGGCCGAGATGGAGCCATCTAGGACTGACTTGATCAATCTTTGGTTCAAGAAAGAGGAAAAGAAAGAGAGTTTGAAGATGAAGAAGAAGATGAGAGTTCCAGGTGCTGGGAACTTCTCAGGAGGCATTATTAGCTGGTTCTTTGACAGAGAACTGCAGCTGTTCATTTTGAAAAGAAGAGATGGACTTCAATACTTGAGGCGGACACTGAAAGCTTTTAATTCTTTGCCCAAGATTGAAGTTAAAGAGTTAGCCTGGAAGGAGCTTATTAATATTGGAGATGATCCTTACGCAAACGTTATTGAAAGAATCATAAGGAAAGAAGGGCGATCAGGCAAATTTGAGAGGCTTAAGCCGAGATCAGGCAAGAGGGTCGAGGATGGATCAAGAATAGATCCTCATACTGGAAGACCTTGGGCTAGAATGATCTACAAGCCAGTCAAATGCTTGAAAAGAGTGCCAATAAAGCCAATGCCACAAAATGTTTTGAGCAACATGAAGTGGTGGTACCTGGAGATTGATACTGCTGAAGCTATAATGGAGGATCAAGACGAGCAGGTAATTTTGAAGGTATACGACCCACTACATTTGATAAACCTATCTAAGGACGACCTGAAGAAGCTTCACGATCAGCCTATATTCTTCACTGAACCATGGAGATCTGAAGCCAGGAAGTTCCAAAAGGTAGTTAAAGTTTGTATAGATGCAGGGTTATATGCAGGTAGTAGCGTCTATAGCTCTAGTACTTAAATTTGATATAATGTAAATAATTAGAAGCTATCGTCAAGGGGGAGTCTGTTGGTACACCCTGTGTGACGATAGCAGTCTAAACGATCTGCGTTATGATTTAAGTAATATTCTGAATATTAACAAGTGTTATTGATATATATGTTTAATATGTGTTTGTCGGTTATTGATTGTGTGTTTGAACTTGATGTACATATTACAAGAAGTTCAAACATAAAAGTCAAAGAGTATGTCAAGCATAAGTTAAAACATAAGTTTCATCACGTAAGTGTTTAAGTGTATAGGTTAGATTCGAATTGCATAAAAGGATACATTCGAATCTGTGATAGATTCGAATGAGTCCTTAGATTCGAATAGGCTAGATTCGAATCTGTCAGATGGACAGATTCGAATGGGCCTTAGGCCAGATTCGAGGTTGGCCCACAACAGACTCGAATCAGAGCCTATAATTAGGGATAGACTCGAATCATTAGTTGACCTTTGGCAGAATTCGTGAGGAATTAAGCAATAGGCGATCTCGAGTTTATCAGCTAGGTGAGTCCCGTTTCGGAGAGAATTAGTACGTAGGATCGTTCGTGTGTCGTTCGTTCAGCGTCTAATAGTCTCCGTGTTTCCGTTGGTTGAGAGTTGTCCGTCTGACCGTCAACGAGGATTCCGCACTCGTTAACGGATCCGCGTCTAGATAGATCTTGCAGTGGTAGACCTTACAGCTAACAGGGTCGAGCAGATATAAAATGAAAATGAGAGGGGTTCTTACAAGGATATGGAGGTGCATCAAGAGCTAACAATGCTATGTTTTCTAATTATCATTGTATTTTAAAAGTGAGCCGGAGAGAGTTTAGTTGAAAAATGATGAGAACTTAGAGGTGAGAAAGGATTAAAAGAAAAAATAATCCTACCGACACTGTGTTAGTCTGCTACCAAATTCCATGTGTTGGAACTAGGTATTTAAAAAGATGTCATGACCCCAGTGACACATGCATTGAACCCCCTAGCTACTCAGTTGTCTCTTGAATGACTTCTACCTCCATTTCATAGAGTTATAGCATACACTCTATCGATATATCACTTGTATGTTGATACTGAAACAAGGAACACATCCTCTCCAGTCTCTGACTTCATTTGATGCACAATGTCTAGAGCTTAATGTTACACACTTCTTAGGACACACAGAGTCGAAAGTCTGCGTGACTATAAATAGCTTGTCTACCGAGACACCGCCAGAACAAGTATGAGTGATATTTTATTGATAAAGAATTTCATAATGATTATTTGGAAATCCTACCAGTGTTAACGTCATGCCAGTGGCTAAACCTAGGTCACATAGACTATGTCTAGAGTGTCAACAGGGATTCTATGTGAACCTGGATTTGTGATTTACAAATGAATTCGTTTCATTTTTTTGTTGCTTAGATTGAAAACCCAAAAAAAATTTGTCATCTTTGTGACGATGAATGAATGTGTAAAAGGGAGAGTTTGTAAATTTGCAGGGGAGAGATAAGAATTTTATGATGTATTGTTTTGTTGAGGGGAAGAGTTGAACAACTGTGTAATCTTGAATTTTATGAGTGGTTGAGTGAGACTATTTCTTTGTTTGTAATGTTCTCAAATGTAATATTTCTTCTAAGTCTGTAATCATCTTCTATGATGAAGAAAGAAGAAAAAAAGACACTGACATTGTTCATTCAAAGGGGAGAGCCACAATCTTAAAGATTTAAGGGGAGAGTCATCAAAAGAAGAATATCAATGATATACGTCAATTAAATATAAAAAATGTGTGGTTCAATTTGTAAATAGAAATAGTTTACTTTGTGAGGAATCTTAATTTCCTAGACTTTGAGGGGAGTGTTTGGACAAACCCCTAATTTAAACTTAGGTATCAATGATATTTTTCTCCTAGGATTTTGGGTTAGCCACCTTCCTATGTGAGTTTTAGATTGTGAAAGTTACTAGAGATTGTGTGCCCATATTCTCTCTTTGTAATCTTCATATTCTTAATTAGAAAATCATTTGGTTTATTGTATTTGAGTGCAAAATATATTGGGAATCAAATCCGATACCAAATTGAAACACTCACACAACTAAAATAAATGTTTCAAAGCCATTTAACAATTATTAATAATACTAAGTGCAAAATAAGGTCAAATTAAAATATTTCATAACAATATAGCCATCAACATGATTCAACCCACTTTGTTCCATTCAACCGACAAAGTGTGTTATATCATGGATCTCTGTCTGGTCAATATTTTCTATCACCAATTACATGTAATGTCTACAATGAGGCATGCACCCAAATTTTACAAGTATCCAATAGTGTAGGAAGTCTTCTAACGATTCCCTTTCCCAAAATTTGTACATCATAATCTATGTACCAAAAGAGGAGGCTAAACAAAGCGCCTCACAATAGTCAGTCAATATTCAGAGGTAGTCGGACCCTTTCCCTTACTAGTTCATGTAAAAGGGTTAACAACTAATGGGTCAACAATATGTTTAGTGAGTTACTACAATTTAAGATAAGATAATGAAAAATGCATGCAAGTATCACAAATGATGCAACCAACAGTCGTATGACTAAATGCTCAATTAAAATTTAGATTGAATCCTCAATATGCCACTCAATTTGTTGACTTAGTGCTAGACGAATATGTATTACTCAATTTTCTGACTTAGAGATAGTCAATTGCCCAGAGCTAGTCCAAAAATTCCATGCATATCTAGGGAAGGCCAAGTGAAAAGATAATCAATATGATATGGATCAATGCATCCTACTCATTCAGATCACATCCCAATATGATTAAAGCATGAAATTATAATTAGGAAAACATCTAATAAGTCTCAAATGTAGCATGGAATAACATAACCCCCAACATACAATGTACAGTACGAAATATAAATACTAGAACTCATAGTGCTTGATATTATATAACTTCGGGTTTTCCAAACCAAACCACTATGAGCCCCAACGAGGCTCAACTTCACCGAATGACCTTCACAACTCAATTTACCTACAAAGGTTTCATGTAGTGTACATGTAATCTAAAGTTACACTTCGACTCATAAAGTCTATCAAATTTTGTTTTGGTTCCTAAACCGAACGATTGTTAGCCTATATGGGCCGAGTCAGGGAGGTCAATTTAAGAAATCAATATACACTTGGATATAGTTCACATATACCAATCATTAGCCCCCAAGTTCTAAATAACCATTAAGAATACCCAACCAAATTTCAGGTTCCAATCTAAAGCCTCAAGTCATTTCAGGACTATAGGAAGTTTAAATTTTGAAATTGGCTTTAGACATAAATACCCTTTCATTAGGAAAGGTAAATAACCATTAGATCTTAGATTAGAGCCTCAGTGCTCACAATCAATATTGATTCAAGTAGCATTGACACAGGGCATAGTGCGGCGCGTCAGGGTTCTGCGTGGTGCATTAGAGAAACAGTTCACGATCCAAACAAAAACAAAAATTTCTCTACCTTTAGGTGAAATAAGATCTTGATTCTCATTTTAAAAGCTTATCTATGCTCCAACTAATGATTATAGACTGAAAATTAACACATGCAACCAAAATATTGAGTTTTAATTCCCAATTTCAGTTTTCCTTATGAACCGAATCAAAACCATTTTAAAACTTTAGATTTAAACTTTGTTTACCTCGATTTGTCATTGTAATCACTCTAGTTGCTTCCAATCATGCTTTACTTTGAATTTTCAATCTTAATTTCAACAATCTAAGATTATTGAGATGCTAGATGAATGAGCCGAGAGGGAGAGGGTTTTTATGGAGTAAAAAAACCTATGTATAGATTTTGGCTCATCTAACACATGCAACCAAGATTGCCTTTAGAAGTTAGCAGATGCTCAAATTATACACACATATACATTTTACATCTTTTAAATGTTTACACATAACCCTTGTACTAACTTCGTCCTTTTAAACTTATGTTTACAAGCATCATCATTACTTTTCATTATAATAATCATAATCGATCAATCTTTCAATATAACTTTCCTTCAATTTTCACTCTAATTTCAGTGATAATCCCTTTTCATTTATTCTTTACTCAATTTAAGTTTTATAATTTCCATAACTTTCCAACTTATGGTATCTGAATTTAATGAACTGAGATAAATCAAACATTCCAAATACATTAATTAAGACTTAAATATCTGATTACAGCTAAATTAAATGTAAAGATGTTACAGCATGTGCTCCACCACTCTCATACTTCGTTCACGAAGTCATGCTGCACTAAATGAACATAGACACTTCTCTTTCATCTCTTCTATGGATTCCTAAGTATGGTAAGATCCTTTATGATGCTTCCATCTTACCAGCACCATTTTCACTTGTTTATTCCTCAGTTTCTTCACTTTAGTCTCCAAAATAGATTTTGGCTCATCTACATACCGGAACCTTTCATCCACTTGTAGCTCTGTATGATCAGTCCATGGTTCCCTCTCGGGTACTAGACTCTTTCTTAGGTAAAGAACTTGAAACACTTAATGCACGCCTAACAATTCATTAGGCAAGTCCAGATGATAACATTGGTTTCCGATTTTCTGAATTATACGGAAATCTCCAACAAATCGAGCCTTGAACATTTTGTATTATGAGATGCTTTTGAACTTTCAAGCCTTCAGATTGAAGATTATCTTCCTTCAATGCCTCCTCTTGTGCAGCTCCGATATCTTCTAATATGGACGATGAGAAACTCACATGTGATAAAGCATCCAAACAATGAGCGGAAGGAGGTTTACAACTTAAGTCGTACGCTACCACATTAGCTTTGTCAGGATGATATAAAATCTCACAGTCATAATCTTCGATAAGTTCCATCGATCGCCTTTATCTCATATTAAGCACTTTCTGACTAAATATATGCTTCAACTTTTATGATATGTGTATAAGTTACACTTGGTTCCGTACAAGAAATTTATCTGAAGTTTAAGCGCAAAGGTAACTGCCGCCAATGCCAGGTCATACGTTGGTTAATCCTTTTCATAATCTTAAAGCTCTCAGGAAGCGTAAGCAATGACTTTGTCTCTTTGCAAATGAGAGGCCAAATTCAACTGATATCAGTTTAGAACTGAACACCAGACTGAGTCATCACAATAGCTGTATGATTGATATGACAGAAAAGATGATATAGTTGTTCAAAGTGAATTACAACAACTAAAATTCATCCCCGTTACTTTTGCTTTTATACTACCTACATGTATCGTCTAATCATAGAAAGGTCCTTAGACTTTACATTTATAATAAAACAAATGGACTCAACAATCTCCCCTTTTTATGAATTAAATTTTAATACCCTTCTTGACATCCTAGCTTTCGTTCGAATCTTCAAATAACTCTTCGATTTCTCAAACAGATATCAATCTTTGACACATAATCCACCATCATAAATCTTTGTATTTTAGGCATGACATCTTTAGATCTCTTCTGGTTGTCTTCATCAAGAATTCCTCTTAAGGAGGTCACGGCCATCTTCTGAGTTCCACCGAATACTTGTTGAGCTCAGAGATCGTTATCGCTTACTTTTGGCCATCCTTGTTCAGATAGCTTACACTCAAAATATCTTCATTCACTAACTGATAAACCTGACACTTGTCGATATCTTTCAAATCACTTCTAGGCGTAGTTAGATATATTCTCCTCTTTCCTCTTTCCACTCGAATCTGGAAATGTTGTAGTACCTAGTTAGATTTATTATCATCATTATCATTTAATGTCCATGAAGTGAATTAATGCCTTCAGCAGAAACTTGTAATTCTCTTCATGTTTATTTCTACAAAGCTATTCAAAATGATCTTCATTATCCTCCAGAATTAGCTTGAAGAATTCTGCTTCACCTAATTTATAGTCCTTCTGATCAGTTCTCCACTTAGTGAATTATGGATAAAAGACATGTAGAAAGTTTTATCCACTCTTCATAACTCAACTATCTTAGGCTACACCTGAACTTTCTCTTTTGGTTAATCCTTATTGTACAAAAATCAAATGGGTCATCAGAGCTTGTTTCTTGCAGAGAATCTTTCTGATCTGATAATCTTTCAAAGATGGCAATTGGTTTTTTTTCGTAATGTACTCCTTAGATTGATGCTTTGATAATCTCAAAACGTTTTTCTTATCCAGCTCTTCTTGATCAAGCAAATTAAACATATCTCTTATTTTTTTCTTCAACTTATCTTGAACTGCTCTTCTTAATGTATGCTCTCTTTCAGATTCATCGGCAAACACCAATTATCCAAAAATCTTTCCATTAATTCCTCATTAGAAGCCTTTATTTCATGTTCAAAAATCTCTAGTTCACCCACAAAAATCAAAGGAATATCCCCTTTTCTACCTTCACAATAACATACTCTATAATTGTAACATCAAACCTTGTTACGATCTTCATCAGCTTCTTATTCACTCAATTTTATTGCAAGTCGAACGTAGTTTCTTTCAACTGTTGGTGTTTGTTTAGACTCCAATATGTTTTTCTGATAAATATCATCAAAAAGCTCTTCTAACTCTACAATCCTCTCAGTCAGCACATAACTTTTTGCAAACTCAACTTTCTTAGACTTAGCTTTCCCAGATTCAGCATTTTCTGTCTCAAACTTCTCTTTAAACACACCTTCATCTTCATTAATAGATTCTCAAAATTCATCAACATCATATAAACTTTTCAACATATGCATGATATGTCTTCAACGGAGTCAAAATTTTTACTCTTTATAAACAACAAGTTGCAAACTTTCTTGTCCTTCAGAAAATTTCGGTTGATCATATACTGTTTTAGATCCCTCTTCTCCTCTTTCAGAGTATAAAAATAGTTGTATATCAGTAACCTCAAACCTATGCCACTTCTCCCCTCATGAGGATCATCTAAATCTTGATTGTCATGTTTTATTTTCAAACCTAAGGCTTGAGCCTTACATGTTTCTTCATGTTTTGAAAACCATTCAGATAAAATGCCCAAGGCATTTAAATGACTTCTAAACTTGACATTTTTGCATTAGTGTTTGCAAATTGATCTTCACAATAACCTCTTAACTCAACAACATCATTAGACTCAAATTTCTGGTTTCAACCTCCATAGTCTTCCTTTTCAACAACCTTCGTACATTCATCATCTACTTAAACATTTGATCAAATATTCTACTCATATCTCCGGTCATAGTACTCAACACAACCTCCAATTGGGATCTCGTAACATTTTTTTGGGTAAAATAATTGAAGTTTCTAGTTCACTTAGAATCCCAGTTGACACAACTGTAGAACTAGTACATAGAACTTCTGTGTGGCCTACAGTGAGAGTTGGCAGTGATGTGGCTCCAGTAGGATTTCCATCTAATCCTTGTGAAGGTACAAATGACGTACTCACTGTAGATGTTAGGACTGGTACACTAAGTACTTGCATACTTGTCATAGATGTGCCTGACTCAAGTGTCCGACTAGTTGGTTCTAAGACTTGTGTAGCAATGATAAACGTACAATGGGACAGCGGTGTACTTGTTTCAATATCCAGAGGATCCAAACGACCCTCGAATAGATTATAAGTAAAATCCCCGTGAGAAAATGAAACACCCTCTTGTTGAGAAAAGTGAGTGGCTAGAGGTGTGAATGCACTAGTGGAATACTAGTTTCAATAATGATAACTCCAAAAAAGAATCAATAGTAGATCTGGCTTCTCGGCTGTTTGTAGCTTGTTACTCACTCTCCCTCTTGATGTTTTCAACTCCACCCTCAACACTGCTCACTATCCTTTCTTTACTAGTGGGGCAACAACACCTCCACCAATAGCTTTATCATTAACTCCATCATCACCTATAAAAACAGATAGTAGCCTCAGAATCCACAGAATATGCTGCTCCTTCACCACGCCTCTCAACATTTTCCCTCGTCTCAAAGCCTTGTTGAGCAACCCCTTGTTGCTAAACTCCTATCGGGGTGGGTCCTTGGGTAGGAATTCTTGGTTCTTGAGGTTCCACTAGAATGATGGATCTGATACAATCTCACACTCTCTACCTGAGGATTTGTAAACTTCAAAAGAGCTTCAGGGATAGGAAGAATATTAGCATTCAGATCATCCTGTTTGTTATATGATCTCATCGTAACATGATGAGGCAATTTTTAAGAATCAGCTCACTTAGGTATCTTGTCATATGCCTTTAGAATTCCTCCTATCAATATTTGGATGAACCTTTGAAGTGGCACAAACCTTATAGCTCTATCAGTGGCTTTGGCTAGAATAACCTCTTTCAAATCTTCCCAAATACACTGTGCATATTCAAAATGCTTATTAAATGCAACACTATGAAAGATCCTCATTGAATGAACATGACTTTATCACACCTGAATGCTAATTAAAAAACCTATAGAACCTGTTAGAATTCTGAAAAGAATATCTACAGATTCAAAGGATTTATCAGAACATTCACCAATTTTACAACTGAAAAAGGAAAAAACAAAAGTTCATTTTGTGACTCCTACATATGAAAAAGGTGAATCATCTTCCTCAAAGGATTCTATTCCACAAAAGGTCCAAACTTCCAAAGGTAAGAGAATTTTACAGGATAAACATATTTCTAAAATGACTAATTCTCGTGTTTCTTTTATGTCAGATAATATTGTGAAAAGTTCTAGGAAGAAACAATGGCGAAAGAAGCAGAGAGATATGAAAAACTCGAGTTTAAGACAAGAGGTAAATCATGTGTGGTACCTTGACTCCGGCTGCTCAAAGAACATGTGCGGACAGAAAGAAGCTCTCACTAACTTTGTTGACAAGTTTTGTGGGACGGTTCGTTTCGGAAATGATCAATTTTGTCCGATCAAAGGATATGGGAGTCTTGAGTACGACAAGATCATGATACAAAAGGTCTTCTACGTTGACGATCTCGGTCACAATCTGTTCAGCATTGGACAACTATGCAACAAAGGACTAGAGGTCAATTTTAAAGTGAATCGGTGCAACATTAGATCTAGAGAAGGGAAAGAGATCCTTGCAGGGAATAGGAAAACAAATCTGTACTCGATAGGCCTAGCCTCAATCAATCAGAAGAAAGATGTTTACTTATTGTCAAAAGCAACATCTAAAGTCTGTTGGCTATGGCATCGCCGCCTTTCTCACTTGAATTTCAAAGAGTTAACCAACCTTGAAAAAGACGGGTTAGTCAAAGAGCTTCCAACTCTCAGATTTCAAAAAGAGCAGTTGTGCGCAGCCTGTGAATAAGGAAAGATGGTTAGAGTGTCTCACAAGTCCAAAACTGAACAGTCGTCAACGAGAGCATTGGAACTGCTTCATATTGACTTGTGTGGACCAATGCAAGTACAGAGCATAAACAAAAAGCGATATGTGTTGGTAATAGTCAATGACTACTCCAGATACACATGGGTATTCTTCCTGCGTTCCAGATCTGATGCTACCGAAATAATAATTGACTTCATTCGCAGAATTCAAGTCAAGTTGCAACTTTCAGTTCAAACCATTAGATAAGATAATGGGACAGAATTCAAGAACAAATCTCTCGAGACCTTTCTAAATTCTGTGGGAATAACTCATCATTTCTCAGCAGCTCGCACTCCATAGCAAAATGGTGCCGTTGAACAAAGAAATCACACCCTTGTGGAATCTACAAGAACTATGTTGGCATATTCAAACCTCCCATTATTCCTTTGGGCTGAAGTTGTAGAAACGACTTGTTTTACGCAGAACAGATCCATAATCAATAATTGATTCGGAAAGACTCCGTATGAATTAATAAACAAACGAGTACCTAATGTCAAATTTTTTCATGTCTTTGGATGCAGGTGTTTCATCTTAAACGACAATCTGGGAAAATTTATTGAGAAATCTGATGAAGGCATCTTTATTGGTTATTCGAAGGAGTCTATAGCCTTCCGAGTCTACAATAAGAGGACAAAGACAGTCAATGAAAGCGTCAATGTCAAATTCGATGAAGGCGTTGTAATGGCTTCTGAACATACCAGTTCAGGACCAGATCTTAACAAGCCGACTTCTATGAAGTCATCTGAACAGAGTGCGGAAAATAATGATTTAAATAAACTGTTCTAGAATTTTATGAAGACTACATTGAACAGCCTAAACCTAATGTTTCAAATTTGGTGTCTGACAGAATTATTGAAGATCCTGTCGTAGTCTCAGATTATTCTCATCAACCTATTTCAGAAGAAACTGGAGAGGCTTCAACGACAGACGTACATTTACCTATTGACAATGTACAACTCATTCAACCTCCAGTATCTTTTGAGACCCCCTTGCCTTCTGAAAATTCAGAAACCCCGATCTTAGTTTATATACCATCAACCTCAGAAGCTAACCCCCGAATTCCCTATCTACACATAAACCTTAATCAAGACCAAATTCAACCTTATCCACATACCTTTAAGTGGACAAGGAATCACCCAACTGAAAATATCATAGGTGATCCTTTTGCATCAGTCCAAACCAGAAGAGCAACCATAAATGAGTGTTTATTTTCAAACTTTCTGAGCAAAATTGAGCCAAAGAATGTTAAAGAAGCTCTTCTGGATGCTGATTGGATTGTGGCTATGCAAGATGAGCTGAACCAGTTTGAAAGGTTGAAGGTCTGGAGATCGGTGAAGCGACCAAAAGATAAATCAATCATTGGCACGAAGTGGATATTCAAGAATAAGAAGGATGAACACGATGTCATCATTCGTAACAAGGCTCGCCTCGTTGCAAAGTTTATAGTCAACAAGAAGGGATTGATTACGATGAAACATTCGCTCCAGTTGGTAGGATAGAAGCTATTAGGATGTTTTTGACTTTTGCATCTCATAAAAACTTTACTATTTATCAAACGGATGTAAAAACTGCGTTTTTAAATGGGGAACTGACAGACGAAGTGTATACATATCAGCCTGAAGGGTTTACTGATTCTTCAAAGCCTGATCATGTATATATTTTGGATAAATCCGTGTATGGCCTTAAACAAGCACCTCGAGCTTGTATGATGCACTTTCAACATATCTGTTGAAATGTGGATTTAACAAAGGTGCAGTGGATACAACCCTGTTTATAAAACGTCAGGGTCAAGATATTATAGTTATTCAAATATATGTAGATGATATAATATTTGGGTCAACAAATCCAGAATTTTGCAAGAAATTTGCTTTCTTAATGTCCCAAAAATTTGAAATGAGCATGATGGGAGAAATCAATTTTTTCTTAGGTTTACAAGTGAAACAATAGACTGAAGGTATTTTTATCAATTAGTCCAAATATATTCAGGACATGTTAAAGAAATTTAACACGGTAAATAGTACTCCTATTAAAACTCCCATGGCTCCGGATTCAAAATCAAAACTCGATGAGGATATTTCAGGGAAACCTATAAATGTAACTCATTATCGAGGCATTATTGGGTCATTCATGTATTTAACTGCAAGTAGACCTGATATTATGTTTGCTACATGTGTTTGTGCTAGATATCTAAAGGGAACACCAAACTTAGGTTTGTTGTATCCCCGGGAATCATCATTCACTTTAACTGCCTTTTCTGATGCTGATCACGCAAGTGATAAAATAAATAGAAAAAGCACAATAGGAGCAGTCCAATTCCTAGGTGACAAACCCGTCTGCTGGTCATCCAAGAAACAACATTGTGTTTCACTGTCTACAGCCGAAGCTGAATATGTTGTCGTATCGTCGTGTTGTTCCCAAGTGTTGTGGATGAAGAACCAACTCAGAGACTACAGATTTACATCGCAAAAGATTCCAATTTATTGTGATACTCAAAGTGCAATAGCCATAGCTTCCAATCCGGTGCAACATTCTAAAACCAAACACATCGACATCCGGTTATCATTTTATTAAAGATCATGTAGAAAATGATAATATAGAATTATATTTTGTACCTACTGAATATCAATTAGCTGACTTGTTTACCAAAGCCTTAGATGAAAAACGTTTTAATTTTTTGGTATACCAGTTGGGTATGTTAAATCGTTAGATTTCAAAATTCAGTAGTTACAAATTATAACTTTAAGTTTACATTTTTTATTAGATCTGAATTTGATGTTAATCTCATATATTTTTAAAAATTAAATTTATCTGAGCTTAACAGATCTGGATTGTCATGTGCATGGGGAGCAGAAAGATTTATTTATCTGATTCTTAAAAATCTATTAAATTTTTATCTGTTTTTTTGTAGGCGGAGCTGTCATTTAAAAAGATATATATACATCTGATGGGGAGCTCAACTGCAAATATGAAGGGGGAGCAATTTATGTTTTTGTTAAATTTTTTTAGTTAAAATTTTTTTTCTTTGTTTTTGTTGTGGTTAAATTTTTTAGTTGGTTTCGTTAATTTTTTTAGGGGTATTATTTTGTTTTGTACAAAATTTTGATTGATATTTTTTTTGTTGTGTTCAATTTTAAATTTTTTAGTTAATTTTTTTTAGTAAAATTTTTTTTGTGTGTTTAGTTTCATTCAAATGAAATGGGCTTAAAATATAAACACAATTTTTTTTTTATGTGAGTGGGCCGGGTGATAAATTTTTTGAATTTGAAATTTCAACTGTAAAGTTGAAATTCAAATTTCAAATTCACTTTTTACAAATCCTCGATATTGTTCACCTTCTTCATCGACACACTCCTTCCACTTTCTTAATCACGAAGAAACTTAAAAAAACTCATTCGAAATCAGATTTTCAACATCAGAGTTTACAATTGTAAGTTCATTTATTGTCTTTCAGTTTATTTGTTTTATTTTAGTTTCAGAATACGAGTTTTTGGTATATGTGTGTGTTCGTATAAATGACGTGAAGTTGCATATTCAATTTCAAGTTCCAATTCATATCACACAAACACTAATCTGAATTTTTCAGTGATGAAAAGTTTTCGAGTTGTTCTTACTGAAAATTGGATTTTTTTGTTTTGAATTGATTGTTTCTGGACAATGTTCAGTAAACAAATGTTGTTTAAAATAAATTTTCGAGTAGGACTCAATTTTTGAATAGGCAAAATAGTCCATGGATTGAAAAGATCAAAATTATAAGTGTTTCTAGACTTGGAACATTTTTAAGCATTTTTTCTCGATTAAAACGATTCGAGAAAGTTTGAGACTTTCATCGAGTTGATAGAAGGACCACTCGAGAAAGTGTTAGTGTAATCCGAGTTGGCCACTTCATAATTGGATAAACATGTTCCTGTCATTCGAGTTGGTTAAGTTTCAGGACTTAGAAAATTTTTCAAATAACCCTCGATATTGTAGTTGATTCGAGTTCAATCTTGTTTCATTCGAGTTGGACTTACAGTTAGTTCGAGAAAACGTTGTTGTTGATCGAGTTGAGCAGTGTATAGGACTTAGAAAATTTTCAATCAAACTCTCGATAATTCCTTTCATTCGAGAAATCAACAAGTCCATTTGTGTTGACTTGTATGTCCTTCGAGAAAACATCAGTCTTATTCGAGTTGTCCCATACATTCATTCGAGGAAATTCTTCAACTTTCGAGTTCTATACATGGTTCAATCGAGTTAGGTCATGCATTATTCGAGAAATATTGTGTTTCACCCGAGTTTCATACTCTTTCTTTTCCAAAATTTTCCTAAGTGTTGGGAATTTAATTTTTTAAGAAAAATTTCACAGTTTTTGAGAAAATTTTAAAATCTGTGTTTTTCTAACATTGGTCTCTTAACGATAACTTTGGCATCCTAACACTAATATTTTTATATTATTGTCTGGAATCCCGATGATTTAAACAGGAAAACACATATTTTTCTATTTTCTACTTAACTGTTTTATTTTTCTATTTGCACGATTTCATTTGTTTATCTGCTGATTCTAACATGTTTATTATTTCTCACAGGTTTCAAATGGCATCCCCAGCTTAATCCCAACCCTCAAATTCATGTGATTCCCATTCATCTTCAAGTCACACCTTGGTCTCCAAACCAGTAAAATCCGCCTCTATCACCCGACCTTCACCTCCTACTGTTATCCCAGAGAATCAACAAGTTAAACCTCGTTATTGATTACCCTTTCTTTAGAATCACCATCGTATTGACCCCAAGGTCATAAAAGTCAGCCACCCGATCATAGTAGACATTCTTAAAGGCCATCCTTTAGGATATATACTTCAAAACAAACCTTCAATTCCCCAAGTGTATCTGCAGCGATTTTGGCACACCGTCAAGTTTGTCCCAGCTGATGGTAACCATCACTTTAAGGGTACCATCGATTAATTTAAGACAAAGATTACATTAGCCAGACTGAGACACAATCTGTTTCTACCACATCGCATAGATACAGTGAACTTCCCAGAGCTAGCAGACTTCCGGGATTTTGTATCCTATGACGAATTAGTGCATGATTTGATTTGCCTGGGTTAGTCAAAACCACCACCAAAAAGCTCTAAGTTCCACAGAAATGGACTTAATGGAGAATCGTACACGCTACTTGGGATTATCAACCGATGTATGACATCCAAGCACACTGGCATAGATAGATGCAACATTCACTGTCTCAGGAGGTCATGTTAACAAAGACAACAAATAGAGCACGAAAGTTTGTCTCTCTTCAACATTTTATCCAATGAAAAGATTCCTAAATGCTCTAATGCTCAACGGTGCCCTGATTATGTTATGATGAGCTTACATGGAATACAGGATTCAACAACCGCAAACATAATGCCAATTCTGAAGCTTTATTAAAGTATGCTGATCTGGAGAGTGAGCATGTGAGGTTGTATCTAATAGATCACACTCCTGTAGAAACCCAAGAACTGGGTTTTCTTAACCAGGAGGCTCTAGGTGAACAGGAATTTCAACATGGGGCTGAAGTTCAAGGAAGCCTATCTGTGAGTGAGGGAGTAGAAGTGCAAGAAAAGGGTGGTGAGGGAGAAAAAAGCAGCTCAGATTCTGAATGAACACTATCAAATTTTGCTGAGGGAGCTGCTGAAGGAAATGATGATGATGATGATGATGAGGAAGGTAATGATCCTAATGAGGGAGGTGCAGGATTGATTGATATTGTTGAGATAGCTAGACAGAGTGTGAGGGAGGTTCCTAGCCCAGACAGTCGGGATCAAACCACATCTGCTGTTAGCTCCCAACAGAAAGTTAGCATTGAATTAGTCAGCATCCCACTGACATCTGCACACCCCCCTAGCCACTCAGTCTCCTCCCAACAGGAAATTGTTTCACTTTCTCACCGGGATCAAACACATATTCTATCCGAAAATCCTTTGGATTTTATGGATATTGTTAGAACTTATTTTGATTGATGAAATAAAATAAGTCTAGGGTATAAAGTGTAATTAGTTCAAAGTTGTAATTGACTATAAATAGCTTTTTGACTTTTGTAAAAAGTAGATCTGACATTTCAATATGTAATTTGCACGGAATTTGCTGTGAAGAAATTAGGGCTACAGTGGTCATCATTCTAATATACATTTTTGTAATCATTTGAATATAATCAAATCATTCAGTTAGTATTCTGTTCTTGTACTTATTGTTGTAATTTGATTGTTGATTGAATATATAGGAATTACAATTGGTATCAGAGCTATAAGGATGAGTTTTGATTGAAAATATTGAAAAACTGTCACTGTTTTATCATTTTTTTTCAAAAATTGAAAAATCAACTAGGGTTTTAATTCTGTTGATCTTTGTTCTTGATTCTTAGATCGAAGGAAGGTTATTGAAAATCGATCACATTGATCATAAACTTAAACTGCAATTCCAAACACACAAAAAGTTTCTTTGATTTTTCAGAACTAAGTTCCTTCAGCTAAAGTGTTTGAAATCAAAAACCTCACCTTCGATATCAAGGAGGAATCAATTGAAGTTTATTTGAAATTTTATTTGAATTCCAGACTTGAAATTTTTAAAAAATTCAGAAAACTCGAATATAATTGTGTTCTTGTTGCAATCGAGTTGACAACAAGTTATAATCGAGTTGAACAAAGAAATAATCGAGTTGATCATAGAATCATTCGAGTTAAAATAAATGATAATCAAGTTGACATGAACCTACATTCGAGTTGACTTGAAACTTCATTCGAGTTGACTTGAAGTTCCATTCGAGTTGACACATACTCAAATCGAATTGGAAACAAGTTAAAATCGAGTTTTACAAAACAAGGTGAAATTCAATCTTAATAAGAGTTTACTCTTACATTCATTCGAGTTTTTTTTGGCAATTGATTCGAGTTGACTCCTTTTTTATCCGAGTTGACTATCTTGTGAATCGAGTTGAATCACACTTGATTCGAGTTTTACAGAACGCCAATTCGAGTTGCATTATTCTTCTAATTGATTTGACTTTTCTAGATTCAAGTTGAGTACTCCATTGTTCGAGTTTTCAACATTCATTGTTCGAGTTGATCTATTCAATATTCGACTCTTTCACCTTCATTAATCGAGTTTCAGTGCATACTTATTCGAGTTTGATCAATTTTCATTCGGTTGATCAAATTTTTTAATTCAATCAAAATATCATTTTAAAGATCTTGGAAGATTCCTGTAATTCAATCATCATGTCCAAAGACGCACTTGCAATGCGGTCGAAAAACAAAACCTCCAATTCTCTATGGAGGAGAATATGTACAATGGAGGCAATGATTTCTTGAGTTCATCAGTTTCCACGACCTATCAGATGAGATGTTAAAATCACTTACAGACGGACCATCTGTGTTCCTGGAAACAATTCATGTTGTACCCACCGGCAACCCTCCAATACCTAAAAGAACTGTTGAGGTAACTAACCTAACTGAGGCACAAAAGCGGAGAAAACTGGGGGACAAGACAGCAAGAAAGTTGTTGCTGATATCTATCCCAAATGACATATACACCTGTCTGACAAACACTAAAACAGCCAAATCCATCTAGGATGAGGTGTGTAAGTTGATGAGGGGATCAGACAAGTCAGCTACAAACAGAGCACAGAACAGCTTAATGACGTTCGAGAATTTTAGAGCTAGAGAAGGGGAATTGTTGGAGAATATGTACTTAAGGGTTGTCAGCTTAGTAAGTGAAATGAAGAGGAACGGTGTCACAAAGTCCAACTTAGACATCAACGTTAAATTTCTGAACGTACTTAATCCAGAATGGGAAAAGTACGCAATGATCATTCAACAGACAAAAGATATCGAGGACATGGATTTCATATGGTCTTTGAAAACCTTAACGACTATCAGGAAGCTGTTTTAAGGAAGATGTCTGGAAAGAAGAAAGCTGAAAAAGATACCGTTGATCCTTTAGCACTGTTGGCAGACCAGAAATACAAGTACAAGCTAAAGAAGGAAAAACATGTAGTTATAAGCAGCAGTTCATCTGAATCAGACTCATCAGATTACTCTGCTGATTCTGAAATAGAGGAAATGAAGAAACAAATGGCCTTATTGACTAAGGCATTTCAGAAGAAAGCTGATAAATATGATAAATCTGAAAAGTCAGCTAAGAAGGACACAGAGCAAAAAAAGCTACAACAGTGGCAAGCCGGGTCATTATGCAAGAGAATGCAAAATGCCTGTAGTGAAAAATTCAAAATACTACACAAGAAAGGCACTTCTAGAAAAAGAAAAGGAAGCTGGCAAAGCAGTAATGGCTGAAGATGATCACTGGCTTCAACTATCTGAGGATGAAGACATCTTAGATGAAGATGCACATATCTGTTTAAAGTTAGAGGTTTTTAACGAATTAGAACTTAGTGAGTCCGCAATGGTTGCAGAAAATGAAGTTTTGGTAGGGTTGACGGATGAGGAGAATGAAGAAAAGGAAGAGTTTGATGAGGAACTGACTGAAGAAGTTGCAATGATGGCAACAGGAGATGCTAGTGGCAGCAAGGATAGCGAAAGTGATGAATCGGATTCAGATAAATCAAACAGTTCAGAGACACCTGAGGTACAATCTAACTCTGAATTTGATAATGATGACTCCTGTATGCTTGAACAAAAACTAACGCGACTTTCATGCTAAAGAAATTTGAAAAATCTTTAAAATCGGAAAAGAAAAATGCCCATTCCTTGGAAAACAAGCTAAATCAAGAACATGCGTTAGTGTTGGATTTTTCCAAGGATAATTCATTAGCACTACGAGCTGTATCAGATTTACAAGATAAAACAAATGATCTTCAAAGTCAAATCCAGGAAATGAATAGCAATATATTTGACCTAAAAGAAAAACTGAATTTGGCTGAATTATAAGCATCAAGTTATTCTGTAAAATATCATGCCCTTTTTTATGAAAGAACAAAACTTTACGAGAAAATTAAATCATTGGAAGATGAGTTTATCAAACGAGGTCAAACAGATCAAACAATATATTTAAATCAACCTAAAGATACCGAATTTTATAATTCTAAATCTGGTATAGGTTGGAATAATCCTAAATATCTGACAAAAGTTATTTCAAATTCACCTACATTATATGATGTCAGATACATGAATTTTGGCTTACAAATGATGTTTATGAAAGCATCAGATGAAAAAGAATCAAGTGAAGATTCAAAAAGTCTAAGATCTGATAAAATGCAAAATTCTTTTAATTATAACAGAATAAATGAATCAAATCAAAATTCTTGCATTTGTGAGGAGTATATTCAGACATATTCTGAAAAAGATTTATCTGAGAATACTACTCATTCTCAAAAGCTATGTTTACCAACTTCAATTCTTGAGAAGATAACTCTGATCTTGAATTTAAAATCAAAACTTTTGAGACAGAAAACCAAAATCTTAAGGCTGAAATTAAATCTTTAGAACAAAAGTTACAAAAAACAGTCTGAAAACAAATACAATCAGATCAAACACCTACAATTCAACTTGATTCTATTAATTCTGAAAAAGATTTTGATCTGTATATGAACTCGGACTTTAATTCATTGGAATAAATGTTTGTTAAGATAGATGAATTTGTCAAACCATTACATGACAAACAACTTGATAAACCTAAAGAACCTGTTAGAATTCTACAAAGAATATCTATAGATTCAAAGGAATCATCAGAACATTCACCAAGTTTACAACTGAAAAAGGAGAAAACAAAAGTTTCTTTTGTGACTCCTACTTATGAAAAAGGTGAATCATCTTCCTCAAAGGACTCTATTGCACAAAAGGTCCAAAATTCCAAAAGTAAGTGACTTTTACAGAAGAAACAAGTTTCTAAAACGACTAATTCTCGTGTTTCTTATATGTCAGATAATATTGTGAAAGGTTCTCGGAAGCAAGAATGGAGAAAGAAGCAAAAAGAAAAGAAAAACAAGAGTATAAGACAAGAGTGGAGAGTCAAAGAAACTATTGTTACAGATAGGATTATACAATTTGAAAAATCTGTCTGTAATAATAATTTAACTGATGAATGTTGTACTAAATACTCTCGAACTGCCTTAATTGCTTTAAATTCTACTTCTTGTAAATCAATGCATGCTAAATCGGATAAATTCGTATGGCTACCAAAGCAATAGGATCCATATTTTCAACAGAAAAAGGTTCCAAAGCAGCAACTTTCAAAATCAGTTCCACATCGAACTGTACAAAAATGGATACCAAAAGGTACTGTTAAAAAGTGGGTTTCTAAAATAAAAGAAATATCTGATGAGAACATGAATTTCAAACCACATGATTTACCAATGTCAAAAGTACCCAACTATAAGTGGGTACCTCACGTTTTATTTCGTCTTATAGGTAAATCATGTGTGGTACCTTGACTCTGGCTGCTCAAAGCACATGACCGGACAGAAAGAAACCCTCACTAACTATGTTGATAAGTTCTGTGGGACAGTCCGATTCGGGAATGATCTATTCTGTCCGTTCAAAGGATATGGGAGTCTTGCATACGACAAGATAACAATTCAAATTGTCTTCTACGTTGACGGTCTCCGTCACAATCTGTTCAGCATTGGACAACTCTGCGACAAAGCATTACAGGTCAATTTCAAAGCAAATCGATGCAGCATAAGATCAGGAGAAGGAAGAAATCCTAGCAGGGAATAGGAAAACTAATCTGTACTCATTAGATCTAGCCTCAATCAATCTGAAGAAAGATGTTTGCTTAATGTCAAAAGCAACATCTAAAATCTCTTGGCTATGGCATCGTCGCCTTTCTCACCTGAATTTCAAAGAATTAACTAACCTTGCAAAAGGTGGGTTAGTCAAAGGGCTACCAACTCTCAGGTTTCAAAAAGAGAAGTTGTGCGCAGCCTGTGAAAAAGGAAAGATGGTTAGAGCATCTCACAAGTCCAAAACTGAACACTCATCAACGAGAGCATTGGAACTGCTTCATATGGACTTGTGTGGACCAATGAGAGTACAGAGTATAAATAAGAAACGATATATGTTGGTAATAGTCGATGACTACTCCAGATACACATGGGTATTCTTCCTGCGTTCCAAATTTGATGCTACCGAGATAATAATCGACTTCATTCATAAAATTCAAGTCAAGTTGCAGCTTTCAGTTCAAACCATCAGATCAGATAATGGGATTTTAAGAACAAATCTCTCGAGTCGTTTCCGAATTCTGTGGGAATAACACATCAATTCTCAGCAGCTCGTACTCCACAGCAAAATGGTGTCGTTGAACGAAGAAACCACACACTAGTAATATGCAAGAACGATGCTGACATATTCAAATCTTCCGTTATTCCTTTGGGCTGAAGCTGTAGCAACAGCTTGTTTCACGCAGAACAGATCAATAATCAACAATAGATTCGGAAAGACTCCATACGAATTAATAAACAAACGAGTACCTAATGTCAAATATTTCCATGTCTTTGGATGCAGGTGTTTTATATTAAATGACAAAGACAATCTGGGAAAATTTAGTCAAAAAGTTGATGAAGGCATCTTCATTGGTTATTCGAAGGAGTCTGTTGCATTCCGAGTCTACAATCAGAGGACCAAGATGGTCGATGAAAGCTTAATGTCAAATTCGATGAAGGCGTAGTAATGGCTTCAGAACATACTAGTTCAGGACCCGATCTTAACAAGCCGACTTATATGAAGTCATCTAAACAGAGTGCAGATAATTCTGATTTAAATAAACTGTTCAAGAATTTTTATGAAGACTACTTTGTACAGCCCAAAACTAATGTTTCAAATTTGGTGCCTGACAGGATTACTGAAGTTCCAGTCGTAGTCTCAGATTATTCTCATCAACCCATTTCAGCAGAAACTGGAGAGGCTTGAACGACAGACGTGCACTTGTAAGTTGATAGTGTACAACCCATTCAACCTCCAGTATCTTTTGAAACCCCCTGACCTTCTAAAAATTCAGAAACCCCAATCCCAGTTGATATACCATTAACATCAGAAGCTAACCCTCGAATTCCCTATCTAGAATTAAACCCCAATCAAGACCAAATTCAACCTTATCCACATACCTTTAAGTGGACAAGGAATCACCCAACTGAAAATATCATAGGTGATCCTTCTCCATCAGTCCAAACCATAAGAGCAACCATAAAGGAGTGTTTATTTTCAAACATTCTGAGCAAAATTGAGCCAAAAAATGTTAAAGAAGCTCTTCTGGATGCTCATTGGATTGTGGCTATGCAAGAAGAGCTGAACCAGTTTGAAAGGTTGAAGGACTGGAGATTGGTTGTCACACCCCGTTACCCCGGTTGGCAACGAAGCGTGACGTCGCGGAAGCGTAACCATAATCATAATGAACGACCACTATATGGACGTTTTCAAAAATACATCGGTATAACTTTAAAAGATATAAATGTCTTACATAACCCGAAAATGATAAAGAGTAGTTCGCAAGATACAGAGATTCAAATACATAATTAAATTATCCAAAAAATGCAAGTAAATCTCCGACGGTTTGAAACTGAGTGCGACTCCTTAAATGTGGAAGCTTGAAAATACTACCGATGTGATGGACTTGCCTTAATTTCCTGAAAATACACGCTAAAATATGTTAACAAAATTGTTGGTGAGCTCATAGGTTTAAACGTAAATCTGACTTGTATGGACAACAATAATAGAGATTGAATTTATAAAATCATAAATTCCATGTTATGTATTACATATAAACCATTATGCGACCGAAGCTTAATTAAAATGAGTTTGCCCTGTGCAGTATTCCCGTACATAATACCGTATGTTAAATATATATGCACTCGCTGTTAGCCGACCCGAACTAACCCGAATGGGGGAGATGACTCCCGATAGATGTATCCACAATATATTCACGCTTACAAATAAATGCAATTAACGGTTAATGATATAAGGGCGGATGGAACCACATGTGTAATACATAATAGAAATGATGTTGTTTTTGTGTCCATATAAAAACGAAGCATGTATTTCATCCCCAAAACATAACATTGTGAAAATAGGGGCTATGAGGACTCACCGAGATTTGTGATGGCAAAACGAGCGTAAAAAGCTTTTTAGCGTAAATAGATGGACGATGCGTCGAGTGAGTTTAATCGAGTCCTAAATGTTAATAAGGACTTAATATCTCTAATATATGATGATATATATATATATATTTATAGATTTTTATGTCTTAAATCACCCAACATTACAAGTTTATAAATAAAATCCGGCTTAAAACGTCAAGTTTATATATATATATATATATATATATATATATATATATATATATATATATATATATATATATATATATATATATATATATATATATATATATATATATGTAATTTTCCAACTTTTTCGCAGGTTTTTTGGCCTTCTTTGGGGCAGTTTTTAACCAAGCTCCAAAATGTTTTAGGCTTTGGTTTTCTTGGACATTAAACTACTATATACAAAGGATTTTTAGAATAAAGAACGGCTATTTTTCGAGATGTTTAGGTTGGTGAAAAAGCTCGTTAAAAACCCTATGTTGGCAATTTTTGATCTGTCAAACTTTCGGTTTCCCAAATAATTTCTGGAGGTCTTAAACTCCAAAATAAATTATGAAAAATTCCAGATTTATAGTTAAGACATAGATCTAACTTTTGAGAAAAGAATCAACTCATTTCGTTGAGTTATGAATTAGTTATGATTTTTCAAAGTCGATATAAATTTTCTGCCGAAAATCCGTAGTTTATAAACTTGAAACAACTTATGATTCTTGTTGTTTATTTAAAGACTACTTGTATAAAAGTTATATAACACATATATAACCCATGTTTTCATGATATTAACATGTTTATAATGTGTTCATATATTCATAAACACATTTAAAGAAACAACTTAAAAATAAGAACTGGAAACTTATAAAATTGAGTTTTTATGAAACTTGTTGTTGTTGGTGATTATATATATTATGAAAGACTTATATAAACATAAATATAAGATGTAATATGTTAGTATTTACTTACTTTGATGTTTTTAGAAGAATGAAAATGAGTAGAAGGTTGGATCCTCAAAAGTTTCACCAAGAACACTTCAAAATATGAAGAACACTTGAAAGAAAACTTTGTGTGTTCTTGAGGAGCTTGGTGGCCGGATCTTAGAGGGAGAGAAAGGGAGGATTTGTGTTTGCAAGATGTGAGAAATGAAGTGAATTTGAACCTCTATTTATAGATGAATAAAGGTGGTTAAATGATGAAAATAGTGAAAAATCTTGGATGAAAAGAAAGAGGAGGATTTGATGTAGAAAGGTTGAGTAAAAAAATGCATTCTTTTGGTCCTTGTGTCCTCTCCTATGGCCGGCCTCTATGGCCAATATTATGAGGTATTTCTATTTTTTTGTATAAATGTATTTAAAATGTATTCTTGTATTTCCCTTTTTCTTGTAAATTCATAAATACTTTTGGATGCATTGTTTTAATGACTTGTTTTAGTCTTGCATAATTAATGTTAAGTAATTGTATTAGTGTATGATTAGTGTCACTAAACATAATTTAATTATGTACTCAGTTGAATTAATCCTTCATATCGTAAATTTTTCGGATTAATTGATTTCCCGATTCATCGCACCGATGAATTTGATTCTAATTGAGTTGAATTTTCTAATAAACCTTGTTAATCACTTGATTAGTTTCTAATGACCACTGATTAGCTTATATTTGGCTATTAAATACAGATTAGGGCTTTATTGCTAACCTGGTTTAGTGCCGGATGTTACAGTCTCCCCCTGTTAAGGGAATTTCGTCCCGAAATTAGCTCGTGTTCTCCACTACTTGAGTATTTGAGAACAGCTGAGGGTATTTTTCTCGGAACTGATCTTCGCGTTCCCACGTAAATTCAGGACCTCGCTTAGAGTTCCATCTGACTTTTATTATCGGGATCCGACTGTGCTTGAGTTTCTTGACTTCTCGGTCCATTATTTCTACAGGTTGCTCAATGAAGTTCAACTTATCGTCTAACTCCAGCTCGTCCATGGGTATAACGAGTGATTCATCAGCCAGACACTTCTTAAGATTGGACACGTGGAAGGTATTATGAATGTTACTAAGCTCTGGGAGCAGATCGAGTCGGTATGCTACCGGGCCAATTCTTTTGGTGATCTTGAATGGCCCGATATAACGAGGATTGAGTTTTCCCCGTTTCCCGAAACGGATTACGCCTTTCCAAGGCGAGACTTTGAACATTACTTGATCTCCCTCTTGAAATTCTAAATCCTTCCGTCGAACATCGGCATAGCTTTTCTGTCGATCCCGTGCGATCTTTAATCGGTTTCAAATCTGGGCTATCTTTTCTGTAGTTTCTTGGATGATCTCAGGTCCGGTAATCTGACTATCTCCTACTTCAGCCCAACAAAGTGGTGATCGACACTTCGTCCGTAGAGTGCCTCGAATGGGGCGGTCTTAATACTTGAGTGATAGCTGTTGTTTTAGAAGAACTCCACTAATGGCAGGTGCTTGTCCCAACTTTTGCCAAAGTTGATAACACATGCCCTTAGCATGTCTTCCAACGTCTGAATCGTCCTTTCACTCCGACTATCCGTTTGCGGGTGGTAGGCTGTGCTCATATCTAGACGTGTACCCAGTGCTTCTTGCAATGACTGCCAAAATCTTGATGTGAACCGGCTGTCCCTGTCTGATATAATTGATACATGTACTCCATGTCTTGAGACGACTTCTTTAAGATAGATTCGTGTTAACTTATCCATCTTATCACTCTCCTTGATTGGCAGGAAATGTGCGGTTTTGGTAAGTCGATCAACAATCACCCAAATAGTGTCATAACCTCCAGAAGTCTTCGGCAACTTGGTGATGAAATCCATGGTGATGTTTTCCCACTTCCACTCGGGTATTTCTGGTTGAACTAGAAATCCTGATGGTTTCTGGTGCTCAGCCTTAACCTTCAAACATGGTAAGCACTTGCTGACATAGGTAGCAATGTCAGCCTTCATGTTTGGCCACCAGTACATTCCCTTCAAGTCGTGATACATCTTATCTGACCCTGGATGAATAGCATATCTTGTTTCATGCCCTTCATCCATGATCAGTTTCCTTACTCCTCCAAATTTTGGTAGCCAAATTCTGCCCATGAAGTATCGACATCCATCTGACTTGATTTCAAACTGCTTATCCATACCTCTCAAGGCTTCATCCAGTAGATTACCCTCCTTGACTGCTTCCTCTTGTGCCTCGCGGACTTGAGATTTTAGGTCGGACTGTATAGTCATGACCAAAGCTCGGACTCTCAATGGTTTAACTCGTTCCTTTCGGCTCAGGGCATCAGCTACGACATTCGCCTTTCCTGGATGATAACGAATTTCGCAGTCATAATCGCTAAGCAGTTCAACCCAACAACGTTGCCTCATAGTTAACTCTTTCTGATTCAGGATATGCTGAAGGCTTTTATGGTCTGTGAACACCGTGCACTTAGTTCCATAAAGGTAGTGCCTCCATATTTTGAGAGCAAACACCACTGCTCCAAGCTCCAAATCATGAGTCGTATAGTTCACCTCGTGAATTTTGAGCTGTCGTGATGCGTAAGCAATGAGTTTATCCCTTTGCATGAGCACACAACCTAATCCATTGTGTGAGGCATCACAGTAGACCATAAAATTTTCAGTCCCTTCAGGTAAGGACAGAATTGGTGCACTACACAATCTTTGCTTTAACTGCTGAAACGCCTTTTCTTGCTCTTCACCCCAGATATATTTTACATCCTTCCGAGTCAACTCTGTTAGGGAACCTGCTATCTTTGAGAAGTTTTCAATAAATCGCCTATAATAACCAGCAAGTCCTAGAAATTGGCGGATTTCCGTGGGAGTTCTAGGAGTCGCCCAGTTCTTTATGGCCTCGATTTTTGATGCATCAACTTGGATTCCCTGGCTGTTGATCACATGTTCAAGGAATTTAACTTCTCGCAACCAAAATTCACATTTTGAAATTTTGGCGTATAACTGCTCCTTCTCTAACTACTCCAAGATCAACTTGAGATGTTGTTCGTGCTGTTCCTTATTTCTGGAATAGATGAGGATGTCGTCTATGAACACTATTACAAATTTATCCAGATACGGTTTACACACTCGATTCATGAGGTCCATGAATACGGCAGGTGCGTTGGTCAAACCGAATGGCATCACCTGGAATGCGTAATGTCCATAACGAGTTCTGAATGCTGTCTTGGGAATGTCTTCTTCCCGAACCTTTACTTGATGATAACCGGATCACAGATCAATCTTAGAGTAGAAGCTAGATCCCTGTAGTTGGTCAAACAGGTTGTAAGGTCTACTACTACGGATCTATATAGACACGAGACCGTCAACGAGTGCGGAATCCTCGTTAACGGGTTGACGGAAACAACTCTCACTCGGAACACGGAGACTATAAACAAGCTGTACGAACGAACACGAACGCTCCTACTAGATGATTCTCTCCGAAAGAACACTCACAAAGCTGATAAAATCGAAATCGCCTTTTGCTAATAACTTACACGAAATCTGCAAAAGTCTGATAATAATTCGAGTCTATCCCTAATTATAGATGACCATTCAAGTTTGACATGGGCCAAACGCGAATCATGCCCAAGGCCCATTCGAGTTTGTCCACATGACAAACTCGAATCTTCCTAATGGAACACATTCGAATCTGCTGACAGATTCGAATCCTGTTTACTTGTGAATTCGAATTTACTCTAAATTCGACTTTCACATATTAAACTTATATTTGAACTTTATGTTTTTAACTTATGTCTGATTTTATCTTTGATCTTTATGTTTGAACTTCCTGCAATTCATTACATCAAGTTCAACCATACAATCAATAACTATCAAACATATATAAACATATACATCAAACACTTGTTAAATCCCAATACTTTGAATATTACTTAACCCAAAATGCTATATCACTTAGACTGCTATCGTCACACAGGGTGTACCAACAGACTCCCCCTTGACGATAGCTTCTAACAATTCACACATTTGATTAAGTGCTTTGTTTATTATTTATTCAAACTGCTGCCATCATACAAACCCTTCTCAATACACACTTTAACTACATTTTCATACTTCCTAGCCTCACTATCCATATGAGTGTCGCTTGAGATTCTATGAGCATGTAGCACTTGAAGGTCATCTTTAGAAAGGTTTACAAGGTGAAGGGGATCGTAGACTCTAAGAATCACTTTTTCTTCAAAGTCCTCCATCACAGCTTCTCCTGTCTCACTTTCTACATACCACCAATTCAGATTTTTCATGACGTTCTGTGGCATTGGTTTGAGAGGAACCTTTCTCAGACATCTAACTGGTTTGTATTGTATTTTCATCCATGGACGACTAGTTAGAGGGTCAATTCGAGTATGGTCCATGACTCGTTTACCTACCCTTGGATTGAGCCTTTCAAACTTCCTAGACCTCCGTTCTTTTCTTATGATCTTTTCAATTATTTCAGCGTAAGGGTCGTTGCTGATGTTGATTAGCTCCTTCCAAGCTAACGCCTTTATCTCAATCTTCGGCAAGGAGTTGAACACTTTCAGAGTTTTTCTGAGATACTAGAGACCATCTTTTCTTTTGATAATGAATAGCTGCAATTCCCGATCAAAGAACTAGCTCAATATACTTCCTGATAGCTCTCTAGTACCCAGCACACATGTCTTCTTCTTCAACTCTAACTCCTTTTGCTCTGCCCTGAACCATAGTTTTCTTTTCTCTTCATTGGTAAGCTCTCTGGCAGGCTCTTCTCTTGATGAATCAACATTTAAAGCAGCATTGACTACTTCTATGTTAATCACATTATTTCCGTCTATCACATAAGTATCTGTGATTGGGTTTTGCTGAACGATGATCTCATTTGCTTCATCATCTTCATCAGCACAAACTTCATCATCGGATTTCCAATCTGTTATATCTTCGGGTACATATTCTCGTTCTTCTAATTCTTCCATATCATCCTCAGAATCAAAGCCAAGGTCCATAGGGTCATCATCGAGATCCATCAGTGCTTCAATCATTTCGTGTATCTCCGACTCTGTGACCTTTGATGAACTGGCTTCACGTACTTCAGCTCCCGATTGACCTGGCTCCCCCTGAGTCTCAGCATCCTGAGCAGCAGAAAAATCTACTGGCTCATTTTGTCTTTGCGTGCTGGGATCATTGCCGTCATTATCTCCATCCTTATCTTCATCCCTGGGCGGCTCTTCTTGATCACAGCAGCTTGTCTCCCCCTGAGCCTTTAGATTTTGCATTAATTGCTCAATCAGGGAGCGCATTGATCGTATTTCTGCCGCTTGATCAGCTACAAAGGTTTTAAGCTCCAGGTTTTCTTCCTGAACCTTGTTCACAATCTTCTGCAGCTCAGCATTCTCGCTATCTTGTTGGGCATTATGCTTTTGTATTTCATTGAGAGCTGTTGTTAAACCAAAGATTTGAATTTGTTGGAAGTCAACTCTACTCCTCAGCTCAGAAAACCTTTGATTCTCCAGGAAGGTGGCTGAAGTGGATGGAATGGATTGTATGGGGGTTGGAATGATTGGTGTTGGAGTGTATGTTTCAACGGGTGTTGGTGGTGGTGGTGGTGGTGGTATGGTAGATTGAGCGGGTGGACGTTGAGGTATTTCTGGCTGTGCAGCAGAAGCTGATGTAGCTCCCTGCATGAAGCGATGAAGTTTTGCCCTTTGCCTTGTAATCAACGGGGCAACGTCGTCTTCCTCAAAATCAGAGTCATCAGACTCCCTTGATTCTCTTCTCCTCGTAGCTTCTTCGTTTATTACCACTAATCTCGATCCATAAGTCCGTATGTGGACGGGCGGTTCTTCTGGTTCTTGCTCCATTTCAATTTCCTCCATATCTTCAGAATCTGTAGCGAAAGTGGACTTGTCATCACCTGCTTGCTCAGGCTGATACTCATCAACTTTCCTAAGTACATAAATCTCTCCCTCTGGTGGTTCCAATAAATCTCCAATAAGTTCAGCAGCTATTGCCTCATTAGCGTTTGGACCTGCTGCCCAAATCTCTTCCAATGTTTCTGTGAGCGGATCAGATTCAATTGGTGCATTTGAAGGTCCAGCCTCTTGTGGCTCTTGAACTTGACTAGTCGAAGGCCTATCTGCCTGAGTTTGACTCGCTGAAGGCCTTTGGCGTCTCCTCTGTTGTGGAGGGCGCGGTTGTTGCTGTTGTTGTTGTTGTGGCTGTCTCTGTTGAAATTGTACCTCACCTGCCCAGTTGGCATCTTGAGGGGCTTCAAAATTCAGGTCAATATTAGCCCCAAACAACGGTGTCTCTATAGGGACAGCCAACCTTCCTCGGTGAGTTGAACAATCAGCAAATATTCTCTTATCTATGACTGCAACGCTCTGAATCTCGTTCAGCTGCGACAGATTTGGCAAAAAGTGCCGGATGAGCATCATTACAAAACGAGGATAAAGCAGAAATCTTTGCTGCTCCGGAGCTGTTATCTGATGAACAAACTCTGAGAAGAACATTTCTGAAAAGCTAAACTTTTGATTATAAACCAAAGCGATCATCCCTGATTGGATCTTCGAAACAATGTAATCAAATCCAGCTTTCTTCGCCGCGAACCACACCATGAACACGTGCGCCAGATATCGCCACTGTCCGATTAGCCCACTCTTCATATAAGATGTCTTAGTAACATCCAAACTATAGCCCATTCGAACAAAAGCACCTTGCCTAATACTAATGGGAAATGAATAGGCCCATTCTCTTGCTCCTGAGATCCCAGTTGCAGAACTTGACGAAGGATATCGACAGAAAATACCAACGGCTGTCCAGCTATCCTTGTCCTTAGAACTGTCGGAGTGACAGTGCAATCGACTTGCAGATGTTCATAAAATTGGCGTACATAAGGAATGACTATTTGTATGTTATGAGACAGTGCAAATGAGATTCTGGACTCCACTAAGAAATCCACCATTTGACGGAAAGCTTGCGCTTCCGGGATAGCATGGTCGGGGGAAATGACCATATTATGCTTCGGAACAAATACTCTATCTGCCATGTCTGCACAACATATCAAATAAAATATTAGAATTATTAAAGATTAATAAACTTGTTTAAATTCAAATTTGTTTTATTTTGAACTTGTATAAGGACAAAATCCAACACTTATGAATTTCTACAAGTTTAATTTAACATTTAAATTAAATAATTCAAATAAAATGACAAACTCGAAAATCAGATTCGAATGACCAAATATTCGAGTTTGATGACCCATTCGAGTTTAATGACCTTCTCGAGTTTACTGACAAACTCGAGACTGGCCATGAACAGATTCAAATGAGTCGGCCCACATCATCACTAAAATCCATGATTTTAAGCATTTTGGACTCAGAAAATCACATCCATTAGTCCTACTAGGTTCTAATCAAAGATATTTGCATTTAATTTGACTTATTACCGGTCCAAACTTTGTAATTTTGAAAAACAAGTTTTCTACCAATAAACCTTCAAAATTCAATTATTTTGGCCTAACTAGAGTATAATACAACCTAAATCTTGTACAATCAACTTGGTTATACCTAGATCTACGGGTAGTATCGAACCCACACGGACAGAAACACGACAAATAGTTGATATATCGAAAATGACAAACTCGAAGATAGATTCGAAATCGCCTTGACAAACTCGAGTGAATAGATTCGAGAACAAGTGAATTAATAAACATCACTGTTGACCTATTTATACCACCAACCTTCGAATCTAATGACTCTTTCGAATCTACTGACAGATTCGAGATCTGCTATTTTCGAGTTTAGCTTAAACTCGAGTTCACCCCTGAAACTTTGAAAATTTCGATTTTTTTTTAAATAAATTCAACTTTTTCAACCTTTTCAACCTTAGCGTGTAACGGAATAAACTATGCCAAATCTTTTACCCTAAGCACACGATTTTCACGCAATGTTTATTTTATTCAACTATGAATGCACCCTCAGTAATTTTTGACCTTTTTCCTAAGTAAAAATTAAAAATAAAATAAAATAAGATAAAAATAAAAATAAAAATAAAAATAAAAATCAGTAAAAGAAATTTTTTTTTTTTTTTAATTTTGAACAAAAATTTAATTTAGACTTAAACTACATTTAATAAAATTTACAACCTATGCGAAACACTTAACACATTATTTTTGACGAGCATAGCCAAAGAAAGGTTCAATCAGATAGCGGTGTCAGATACTCACTTTCAGTACTCAAACTTTCACACTTAGGAATTTTTGATCCCTTTGATTGTTTGGCGTGACATACACTTTTAGCCGATTGTTGGTATTTACCCCTTTAAACATGCTATATTTCGGAATATCTCTTGGCATTTTTATTTATCATGAAATTATCTTACGTGACACAGACATAGACATACTTTTATGATCAACGCATACAGACAATGATGCTAACTTTTTGGTATTTGCAAACTTTCTTTAAAAGACAAACATCGGACACAGGTCTGTATTTACATACAACAAAGTGTCTTAGTTTCACTTAAGGTTTATTGTTAAAGCTAGCAAGACAGCGGTGACAGGTCTGTACCGACGTACAACAAAGCGACTTATCTTGCAATCCCGAATCAAAACAGAGACAACAGGTCTGTACTTACGTACAACAGAGTTACTTGTTTTTGACTCTCAATTCCTTATGATTTTTCTATGCTTTCCATTTTAAGATGTATTTGATGTTGCTATACATCCCCAGAAAGTTTGCATACCTCATTTAGACTCAAAGTTTGTATGTCTCGTACATAAAAATTAAGACCGATTGGTCATACAACTAAGTTAGTGACACGTTTGACTTTTTCTTGAATATTTTATTAGCCTTGGGACTCCCTATATGTATTATGCCTACCAACACATAAAACTAAAATAAAGTATAACACTTAGAATTTTAGGTGCATTATGTGTGAAAGCCTAAACACTTAGAGTTTGTAACGACTGTGCTAATTTTCGTCACTTTGAACCTATGTATCTAAGGCTTAACTCCTTTTCTGATATTCTCTTTTTTTATTGAATTTTTTATGGTTTTCTCTCCTTTTTATAACACCTTGCTTTTTATTTGCATTTTTATTTTAAGAGTTTTTGAGCAATTTGCGTAAAAAGATGTAATTTCGAGATTTAGTATAAATAGGAGTCGGGAGTTACATTTTCTCACTTTTGCAAAATCCTTCTAGCAAATTCCAGAGCTTCTCTCTCTAGCCCGAAACATCTCTCTAACTTTTCTCTCAAACCGACCGGCCAAATCTCGTGTTCTATACGTTAACGGAAAGACCTCGAAGAGTACTACGTGAATCTCCTATTGCATGTACGATTTCATACGGATTTGAGGTAAGAATCGATCTTTTCTTTTTCTGCATTTTCGGTTTTGAAGATATGAGATTCGAGTCTATCATTTACAGGTGATTTAAAGCTAATTTCGCATGGGTTTTACTAGAATATGATAGATTATGTATAATATAATCAAACCGAGGCTTGTTGCTTAGTTTATTTGTGATTTTAGGCTTGAAAATGCATGTGTAAAGCTGTAGCTTATGAACAAACTCGAGAATACGTAGAACAGACTCGAAAATAGATAGAACAGGCTCGAATAGGGCTAGATTCGAATCATAGATTCGAATCTAATCACCAGATTCGAGATTGCCTTCGAATCTAACTTCAGATTCGAATGAGGTTTCGAATCTAATCCCCTGTTCGAGTCTGGCTTCGAGTTTGATACTCAGATTCGAGTCTGGCTTCGAGTCTGATGCTCAGATTCGAATCTAGCCCCTAAATTTCGAATCTAATTGATAAAATTTACGAACAACGCATAAATTAGCAAAATAAATAGCAAAATATTTAGCTAGAAGTTATGGCTTATAGATGTTGGAATATTGAGCTAGCAATATTAATTTAGCACATGTTCTGTAATATTGAACTTCAGATATTATACATAAGCCGTTTAGCCCAGTTGCGAGTCAAAGCCAGTGCCAGAATATATTAAAAGCCTAGATAAGCAAGAGCAAGCATTATAAAGCAATTTAAAGCGTAAATAAGCCTGAGCAAGCATTACAGAGCATTTCAAAGCATTTTCAGTACAGTGAGTAACAGTTATTCTTGTTTACATGTTTTATATGAAATTGAGACATAAATTGCTTCTATGTGACTTCTTTGGAATTCAATAGACTTTTGTGAGTGAAGGCGAACACTGTGGTACAGGTGATGCCCAGCTTAGCCGGATCTTACATTTGATCTATTAATATGCATATTTATCTGCTATCTGTTTATTGTTCTGCATACTATACAGCAAACCTTGTGTTAGCGTTTCTTTGTGCATCTCATAAGCATTATATTTAGCGAGCAAGCAATTCTGATGTTCACCACTATCCCTTGAGCATTATACGGGTAGCTAGCCCCGTATCACAGATTGATCATCTGTCAGCGGTAAACCCCTAGTGGTGGCATCTCCGTTCTGCGTGAAATGTCTCAATTGTGCAGCGTTCTTTCTGGGTATTAAGCAAATGAGCAAGCAAGCAAGCAAGCAAGCATAACAGCCTTTTTAGGCACTTTCGCCTCATATTTTACATGCATTCATGAATATCTGTTTACTCACTAAGCTTTAGCTTACAGTTGCTACTTACAATTTTTACAGGAAAAGGTAAAGAACAAGCTGGACCTTCTGCTTAGGTCTATTATCTGATCTGCCCAAAGGACTTAGCTCATTTTCAGCTTGTGGTATAGCTTATGATGCCTTGGGTTTTGGGTAGCTGCTTTTATTTATGTTATGATGTTTTTAGCAACTTAGTACTGTAACCTTGAAGCACGTGTAGTGCAAGACTTATTGTAATGTTTTATTAGCTTTATGCATTTATTATTATTCTTGGGATAAGCAAGCGTGTTTTGAAGCAAGGATGTGACAGGATGGTATCAGAGAATTAGTTTGAGGGATTCAAGTGTTAGCAATAACACTTGGACTCAAACTTTTAAGCAAAGATATTAGCTTCGAATGTCTAGGCTTTAACTTGACCTGAGATAGGCTTTGACTTTGCTTTAGGAATTGGGAAATGGGGTAGAATAGGAGTTATGCCTATTCTTATGCAAGTATTATTTATATAATTTCAGAACATGTCTGGATCTGGTGAAGGAGCTGGAGGTGGACTCACTCCTGAACAGATCATGCAAATCATGCAAACTATGCTTAACGAGAACAATGAGCGTCAAGCTAAGTTCTTACAAGATCAGTTTCGTGCTCGTGATGAAGCCGAAACTAAGCGTAGAGAAGAACGTAGGAAACAACAGCATGATGACACTGGACGCCACAACGACGACACCGACGAGGAGGAAGCCCCTGTAGTCCCTCCTAAGGGCTGCAACTTCCGTTACTTTAAGGCTTGCGGAGCTCAACCTTATAAGGGTGCTGCAAATTCGATCGAAGCGCTTGAGTGGATCACTGGCATCGAGCGGATTTTTCTCATTAGTGACTGTGCTGAAGCATCAAAGGTCAGCTTCGCTACAACACTGTTCGAGGGTGGCGCTGTTATGTGGTGGAGATCTCAGGAAAACATGCACGGAGCCAACTGGATTAAGTCCCTATCATGGGATGAATTCAAAGTTATTTTCTTTCGTCAGTACTGCCCAGCTGATGAAAAGAAGCGTTTGGAAGAGAAGCTGATGTCTCTTACTCAGGGAACTAAATCGGTGACTGAGTATGAGATTGAATTCACCCGACTAAGCTTGCTGTCTGACTATCAAGTCGCTACTGAAGAGCGAAAGATCGACCGTTTTCTGATGGGTCTGCATCCTGAATATCAGAAGTTCTTGAAGCACCGGGGATATACCAACTATGCTGACTGTGTTGAAGCTGCTCGAATTCTCGAGCAGGATTTTATTCGAGCTGGAGGAGTTCCTACTTCCTCTATTAACCCGACATGTCCATCACCGCCCAAGAAATCGCGCACCGGAAGCTATTCTGGATCTTCATCCAGATATTCTCAGCCACAGCAGTCTCAGTACCGACAGTTCAGCTCGCCTCCGGCGCAGCAATCTAGATCTTATGCGGTGCATTCCGAGCCGAGGCAGTGTCGCCGCTGCCAGAAGTCACACATTGGGCGTTGTAACCCCAATGATGTGAGGTGCTATGTGTGCAACGAAATAGGACATAGCAGTGAAGAATGTCCTAACAGAGTTAAAGTTTGCAACAATTGTTTACGCCCTGGACATAATGAGCATGCATGTACACATCCGTTCAGCATGATTTACCCGAGTGCAGAGCATCATCCGCGATTGCAGCAGCAGCAATACCGACCTCAGCAACAACATCAACAACAACAGCAAAGACAAAATCAACCGGCCCGGCATAGCACATCGCGAGGAGGTTCTAGTCGCCGTAACGAGCCAACTAGGAGTCAGAATCGCGCATTCAAGATAACGGCCGAGCAAGCAAAGGAAATACCAGATGTGGTATCTGGTATGTTTCTCGTTAACTCTGTACCTGCTAGAGTTATTTTTGATCAGGAGCCAACCGTTCCTTCATATCAAATTCATTTGCATCTAAACTTGGAATTGCACCGTCTACTCTACCTGTTATCTTTGATATTGAAACGGCTAGTAATGTAAGTGTGTCTACCGATAAAATTTACCGTGACTGCATCATTTTGCTCGACAACTGCACATTCCAACTGGACCTTATCCCGATGGACTTTCATGAATTCGACGTCATCGTGGGTATGGATTGGCTTGATCATCATGACGCCAGCATTGTCTGCAAGAAGAAGTTGATAAAGCTCACTGCTCCGGATGGCCGCAATATTTGCATCTACGGTGACAGAAAAACAGGTGAAATATGTTTAATTTCTGTAGTCAAAGCTAGGAAGCATATAGCTAAGGGTTGCGTGTCATACTTAGCATATGCGATAGATACTAAGTCTGAAAAGAAAGCATTAGCCGAGGTTCCGATAGCCTCCGAGTTTCCCGATGTCTTTCCCGAGGACATCTCTGGACTCCCGCCAGACCGTCAGGTGGAGTTCAGAATTGATTTAGTGCCCGGCGCGGCACCGATTGCTCGAACCCCTTATAGACTTGCACTTGCAGAGATGCAAGAAATGATGAAGCAATTGCAAGAATTGCTTGACAAGGGACTCATACGACCAAGTTCATCTCCCTGGGGAGCTCCTGTTTTATTCGTTAAGAAGAAAGATGGGACTCTCCGGATGTGCATTGATTATAGGGAGTTGAACAAGGTAACAATAAAGAACAAATATCCATTGCCCAGAATAGACGATCTTTTCGACCAGCTTCAGGGAGCCAGTTACTTCTCAAAGATCGATCTTAGATCTGGGTATCATCAGCTCAAAGTTCATGAAGAAGACGTCCCTAAAACGGCTTTCCGTACTAGATATGGGCATTACGAGTTTCTTGTTATGCCCTTTGGCCTTACAAACGCTCCTGCGGCGTTCATGGATCTGATGAACCGCGTTTGTAGACCAATGCTCGATAAGTCTGTTATCGTCTTTATAGACGATATTCTCATCTACTCGAAAACTGAAGCTGAGCATGCTGTGCATCTTAGAGAGCTGCTAGAGTTGCTGCGCAAGGAGCGACTTTACGCCAAGTTCTCTAAATGCGAATTTTGGTTGCGACAGGTGCTTGCAATCTCGATTTATTTATTTTTAAGCTTATCTTTTCTTAAATTTCATGCTCAGCGTTAACTTGCAAATCTTGTATCTTATCAGATACAATTCCTTGGTCATGTGATATCTGGTGAAGGAATCTCTGTGGATCCTTCTAAGATAGAAGCCATTCAAAATTGGGAAGCTCCCAAATCAGCTACTGAGATCCGAAGTTTCTTGGGATTGGCGGGTTACTACCGTCGATTCATTAAGGACTTCTCAAAACTAGCCATGCCTCTTACATCTCTTACTCGCAAGAATGTTCCCTTTATTTGGGAAGAAGCTCAAGAGAACTCATTCCGAACTTTAAAGCAGAAACTCACCGAAGCACCTATTCTGGCCTTACCCGAAGGCAATGAAGACTTTGTGGTCTTCAGCGATGCTTCATATCAAGGGCTTGGGTGTGTTTTGATGCAAAGAGGCAGAGTCATAGCATATGCTTCTCGCCAACTTAAGGATCATGAAAAGAGTCATCCGACTCATGACCTTGAACTTGCTGCTGTGACTTTTGCGTTGAAAACATGGCGACATTATCTCTACGGCACCAAATGTCAACTGTATACGGATCACAAGAGCCTTAAGTACATTTTTAGTCAGAAGGAGCTCAACATGCGCCAGCGACGCTCCATGGAACTCATCAAAGACTATGACTGTGATATTCTTTATCACCCTGGCAAAGCGAATGTGGTGGCCGACGCATTGAGTCGTAAATCCTACTCTGCTAAATGTCTCTATACCTTGACTCATACTTTGTTTTCATCTACTCTGATTGATGAAATTCTCGTTTCTCAAGCCGAAGCCCTAAAAGAAGAAAACCTCAACTCTGAGGACATGAAAGGGCAACTTCAATTCTTAATCGATAGCCCTCGTGGCTTAAAGCTCTTCAAAAATCGTGTCTGGGTTCCGAAATTTGGTAATGTTCGACAGAAAATTCTTTCGGAAGCCCACTGTTCTAACTTCTCGGTACATCCTGGCAGCACCAATATGTACAACGATCTAAAAGCCGAATATTGGTGGCCCGGTATGAAAAGAGACGTAGGCCAATATGTTGATAATTGTGTTACATGCCGATTAGTCAAAGTGGAGCATCAGCAGCCTTACGGCAGTCTTCAGCCCTTACCGATCCCCGAGTGGAAGTTCGATCACATAACTATGGACTTTGTGACGAAGTTGCCGACTACACGAAGACAGCACGACGCAATATGGGTTATCGTGGATCGCCTAACCAAAGTCGCACATTTCATTCCGATTCGCGAAAACTATTCACTTGAGAAACTAGCCAAGTTGTACATAGACGAGATCGTTACACGACACGGTGTGCCTTTGTCAATTGTTTCCGACCGCGACAGCCGATTCACTTCGAGGTTCTGGAGTGCATTACAAGATGGATTAGGCACTAAGATCAGAATGAGCACAGCGTATCATCCACAGCCTGATGGCCAGAGTGAGCGTACGATCCTTACACTCGAAGACATGCTGCGGGCATGTGTTCTTGAGTTTAGCGGTAGTTGGGATGACCACTTGCCGTTAGCAGAATTTTCTTATAACAATAGTTACCACTCATCTATCAAAGCCGCACCTTTCGAAGCCTTATACGGACGCAAGTGCCGAACTCCTACGTGTTGGCATGAAGCCGGTGAAGCACCAATCGCCGGTCCCGAGCTACTTCAGCAGACAAATGAAAAGATCCGAATTATACGTCAACGATTGGAAACTGCTCAATCTCGACAGAAATCGTATCACGACCGACGCCATAAACCTTTAGAATTCCAGAAGGACGACTATGTTGTATTAAAAGTCTCGCCGATGAAAGGTGTGTTCAGATTCGGCAAGCGTGGCAAGTTAGCACCACGATTTGTTGGTCCTTTCAAGATCACCGAGCGTGTTGGAACTCAATCTTATCTGTTGGACTTGCCAAGCGAACTGTCCAACATACACCCCGTGTTTCACGTTTCGCAACTAAGGAAGTGCAAAGAAGATGACAGAGAAAAGTGGGCCGATCATCTGACTTATAAGATTAATGAGAAGCTGCAATGTGACGAGCCTGAAGTCATTCTAGAGACAAAGATGAAGAAGTTGAGAAATCGAGAGGTAGCAATGGTGTTGGTGCAATGGAGAACTTCTCACGGAACTTCTCAGACCTGGGAATCTGAGCAAGACATGAGAGTTCGATATCCGCATCTGTTTGAGCCTTAGGTACTTCGAGGACGAAGTGCAAGCGTGGTGGGCTCATACTATAACACCTTGCTTTTTATTTGCATTTTTATTTTAAGAGTTTTTGAGCAATTTGCGTAAAAAGATGTAATTTCGAGATTTAGTATAAATAGGAGTCGGGAGTTACATTTTCTCACTTTTGCAAAATCCTTCTAGCAAATTCCAGAGCTTCTCTCTCTAGCCCGAAACATCTCTCTAACTTTTCTCTCAAACCGACCGGCCAAATCTCGTGTTCTATACGTTAACGGAAAGACCTCGAAGAGTACTACGTGAATCTCCTATTGCATGTACGATTTCATACGGATTTGAGGTAAGAATCGATCTTTTCTTTTTCTGCATTTTCGGTTTTGAAGATATGAGATTCGAGTCTATCATTTACAGGTGATTTAAAGCTAATTTCGCATGGGTTTTACTAGAATATGATAGATTATGTATAATATAATCAAACCGAGGCTTGTTGCTTAGTTTATTTGTGATTTTAGGCTTGAAAATGCATGTGTAAAGCTGTAGCTTATGAACAAACTCGAGAATATGTAGAACAGACTCGAAAATAGATAGAACAGGCTCGAATAGGGCTAGATTCGAATCATAGATTCGAATCTAATCACCAGATTCGAGATTTCCTTTGAATCTAACTTCAGATTCGAATGAGGTTTCGAATCTAATCCCCTGTTCGAGTCTGGCTTCGAGTTTGATACTCAGATTCGAGTCTGGCTTCGAGTCTGATGCTCAGATTCGAATCTAGCCCCTAAATTTCGAATCTAATTGATAAAATTTACGAACAACGCATAAATTAGCAAAATAAATAGCAAAATATTTAGCTAGAAGTTATGGCTTATAGATGTTGGAATATTGAGCTAGCAATATTAATTTAGCACATGTTCTGTAATATTGAACTTCAGATATTATACATAAGCCGTTTAGCCCAGTTGCGAGTCAAAGCCAGTGCCAGAATATATTAAAAGCCTAGATAAGCAAGAGCAAGCATTATAAAGCAATTTAAAGCGTAAATAAGCCTGAGCAAGCATTACAGAGCATTTCAAAGCATTTTCAGTACAGTGAGTAACAGTTATTCTTGTTTACATGTTTTATATGAAATTGAGACATAAATTGCTTCTATGTGACTTCTTTGGAATTCAATAGACTTTTGTGAGTGAAGGCGAACACTGTGGTACAGGTGATGCCCAGCTTAGCCGGATCTTACATTTGATCTATTAATATGCATATTTATCTGCTATCTGTTTATTGTTCTGCATACTATACAGCAAACCTTGTGTTAGCGTTTCTTTGTGCATCTCATAAGCATTATATTTAGCGAGCAAGCAATTCTAATGTTCACCACTATCCCTTGAGCATTATACGGGTAGCTAGCCCCGTATCACAGATTGATCATCTGTCAGCGGTAAACCCCTAGTGGTGGCATCTCCGTTCTGCGTGAAATGTCTCAATTGTGCAGCGTTCTTTCTGGGTATTAAGCAAATGAGCAAGCAAGCAAGCAAGCAAGCATAACAGCCTTTTTAGGCACTTTCGCCTCATAGTTTACATGCATTCATGAATATCTGTTTACTCACTAAGCTTTAGCTTACAGTTGCTACTTACAATTTTTACAGGAAAAGGTAAAGAACAAGCTGGACCTTCTGCTTAGGTCTATTATCTGATCTGCCCAAAGGACTTAGCTCATTTTCAGCTTGTGGTATAGCTTATGATGCCTTGGGTTTTGGGTAGCTGCTTTTATTTATGTTATGATGTTTTTAGCAACTTAGTACTGTAACCTTGAAGCACGTGTAGTGCAAGACTTATTGTAATGTTTTATTAGCTTTATGCATTTATTATTATTCTTGGGATAAGCAAGCGTGTTTTGAAGCAAGGATGTGACAGTTTTTATTTTGTTTTTCATAAGAAATAGCAAGAAAATAACATAACCTACTAACTTACTAAAAATAGAAACTATCCTAATTTAGCAAACTTACTATAAAAAGAAAGAAAGACTACAACTATAAAAGGAAATAAAAATTCTTCTAAGGTCAATTTACTCTGGGTTGCGCATTCCATTTAGTTGAATCAAATATTCAAACCGTGACTTATCAAAAGCTTTGGTAAATAAATCAGCATTATTATCGTCCGTTGCCACTTTTACCAATTTGATTAAGTTCTTTTCAGCACAATCACGAATAAAATGATGCCTTATATCTATGTGCTTTGTTTTACTGTGTTTAACTGGATTATTTGTTATAGCAATTGTAGATTGGTTATCTATCCTAATGGGAGTTTGAGTGTAAGCCAAACCGTAATTCCGCAATTGTTGTTGTATCCACAGAACCTGTGAGCAACAACTACCAGCAGCAACATACTCGGCCTCGCACGTTGACACGGCTACCGACGTCTGTTTCTTGCATTGCCAGGAAACCAGTCTCCCTCCTAGGAATTGACAATCTCCAGTTGTTGGCTTGCGCGTCAAGCTGCATCCTCCGTAGTCAGAATCCGTGAACGCCTCCAACTCTAGATCTCCCTCCCCGTGATACCAAAGTCCCAGCTTCGGTTTCGACTTGAGGTATCGTAGAATCCGCTTCACAGCTTTCATGTGCGTCTCCTTCGGATTAGCTTGAAACCTAGCACAAATACATACAGCAAACGTGATGTCAGGTCTTGAAGCAGTTAAATACATAAGTGATCCAATCATGGCCCGATATAATGTCGGATCCACATCGGTATCATTTTCAGTACCCGGTCCGAGATTGTGATTCACTTGAATCGGTGTGCTGAAATGAGCTGTCAGTTTCGTCCCTTCCATCCCGAAGCGGTCTAATATGTTGTAGACATACTTCGTCTGATGGATAAACATTCCTTCCTTCTTTTGGTCAACTTGCAACCCTAGGAAGAAACTCAACTCGCCCATAGCACTCATCTCGAATTTCGACTTCATCACCTTCTCAAAGTCCTTGCACATTTGTTCGTCTGATGATCCAACGATGATATCATCGACATACACTTGTACCAAGAAAAAGTGTTCTCCCTTTCTCTTAACGAACAACGTACTATCTATCGTACCTCTTTCAAATCCGTTCTCTAACAAATGGTTGGATAAAGTCTCGTACCATGCCCTTGGTGCTTGATGCAATCCATACAGAGCCTTATCTAATCGACATACTCTGTCTGGATATTTTGGATCTGTAAATCCGGGCGGCTGTTCTACATACACCAGTTCCTTCACTTTCCCATAGAGGAAAGCACTCTTAACATCTAGTTGATATACCTTAAAGCCCTTGAAGGAAGCAAAAGCCAGAAACAACCTAATGGATTCCAGCCTTGCTACTGGCGCAAACACCTCATTGTAATCGATTCCCTCCTCTTGGTTGAAACCCTTTACAACTAACCTAGCTTTGTTGCGAGTGACTATACCCCGATCGTCTCTTTTGCACTTAAAAACCCATTTGGTTCCTATGGCAATTTCCCCTCGAGGTAATGGAACTAACTCCCACACTTCTAGCTTCCTAAACTGTGAGAGTTCTTCCTGCATCGCTTCACCCAGGAGTTATCCTTTAGTGCCATTTGCACATTTTTCGGCTCTACTTGCGAGATGAAACAAGAATAGAGGCAGGTATGATATGCCTCGGAGTCATTTATCATCGACAACAACATAGTGTTGTTATTTAAACTACTCCTAGTCCTCACACCCTCATTAGGATTTCCTATGATGCTTTCTATACGATGGTTCCTATTGATCCTAGAGGTCTCTATCTCATCAACTCTCAGATTATCTCCTAAGTTAGATCCTATTTCACCTAATGGGGGAACATCCTCAGATTCCACATTTTCCTCCTCGAGAACGGTTTCCTCAGACTTGGAATTTGTTGTCTGAGTTTGATTCTCAGTTCAAGGTGCTTCTGGATTTGTAACTTCTGGAGATCCATCTTCAGTTGTAGTAGGCTTAGATGTGGATTGAAATGTAGTCCTCGGAAAGGTATGACCTTCGTCATTCAGATTCAACGTCGCCATGTCCTTTTCGATCGTACCTGCATTTTCATCCAAAGGAATGTTAAATGACTCAAACAGTTTATCATAGTCAAATATCCATTCGGGACCTGTTTGGGGTTCATTTGTATAACTTATGACTTCAATGTTATACACAATCTCAACTGTACCATTCGTTTTGTTAAAAACCCGTTTGTTTGGTGAGTTCGGCACATAACCTAGGAAGTATCCTTCGTCAGGCTTTTCACCAAACTTAGGTTGATGTTTTGTTCACAATAAAGTACATGGTACCCCAAACGGTTCGAATCCAATTAAATTAGGTGTCCGTTTATTCAATATTTCATAATAGGTTTTGTTCAAAGATTTGACTGTAAGGACTCGGTTTAAAATAAGGCACGCGGTGTTCACTACCTCCCCCCAAAACACGGTAGCAAACTTTGAATCCGAAAGCATAGTCCTTGCAGCCTCAATCAATGTCCTGTTCTTTCGTTCGGCCACCCCATTTTGTTGTGGCTCATAGGGTGCACTAAATTGATGCACTATGCCTTTTGATAGGCAATATACACCAATTACAGTGTTTCTAAATTCTGTTCCATTATCACTACAAAGCCTTTTAACCCGTGTTCCAGAGGAATTCTCCACTTGGTCTAAGAACCCGATGAGCTTGGAAGCCGTCTCGTCCTTTGTACCTAGAAAGAAAACCCATGAAAATCGTGAGTAATCGTCAGTGATGACTAAACAGTACCAACTACCTCCTATACTCCTTTTGTTGATTGGTCCGAAGAGATCCATATGCAACAAATCGATGTAGAGGTTATGGAGTTTTGAGTCTTGGACTTGTGTGCCTTCTTATGTTGTTTGCCCTTCTTGCATGGTAGACACTTGTCCTCGAACTGAAAACTCTTCATAGGCACACCTTGCACCAAACCATTTTTCGTTATATAGTTCATTTTTCGTAGGTGCAAGTGTGCCATGCGTCTGTGCCACAAAACTGATTCAGTCTCCGAAGCTTTAGACAATAAGCAGATCGGACCCATCGAAGATTCCGGCTTGTTCATATCGAGCATGTACAAGTCATTCTTCCTTGGTGCCCGCATTAATATCCACTCTTCAGGAATCTTGAACCCCGGTTTTAGCACTAACGCTTCAGTGTCAGTGAACAGCACTGAATTCTTCTTGTCACAGATTTGAGATACACTAATGAGATTGTGAACCAGTTTATCAACATGATAAACTTGATCCAACTTGATCATCCCATTAGTGACCACTCCAGTACCCGTGATGTTTCCTCCTTTATTTCCTCCGAATGATACAAATCCCCGATTCCCACCCTTGAAGTCTGTAAGGAGACTTCTTTCCCCCGTCATGTGCCTGGGGCATCCACTGTCGACGAACCATTTGTTGTTTGGACCTGTGGTTATCTCCTGCACATGAAAGAAAATAGGTTAGTTATCACGGGGAACCCAAGCCATAACTGACTTGGTTATACCATTCTCGTCCACATACTTAAACTCTTTCAAATACCCATCTCGCCTTTCAGGTGACTTGGGTCGTTGAACAGGAGTTTGTTGTGGTGGCGAGTGATGTAAATTCACTCTTTGCCTTTGAGTAGGCATTTGTTGTGGAGCTCTTGAATAATTCCGATTATTTTGCATTTCAGATTGAGATCCCTAAACTCTAACCGGTGTGTGATGTCTAACAGGAGTGTGTGACCTAACTGGAGTGTATGCTCTGCTAGGTGTTGTGCTCCTATATTGTTGTTGAGGTCTAGATCGAGATTGATTAAAGACTCGATTCGGTGAATTAGTCCTAACCACTTCTTTTGGTCCACCTTTCACCGGTATTTGTTTCACAACTTGTTTTGGTGTAGCCTGCACAGTTTTCTCGGTACTCTGAGAACTACTGGTGCTCGCCACACTTGTTGAAGGCTTAGATTGTGTTGGCTTCCCAGTCTTAGGTGTAATGTCAATTTTTCTAAGCGGACGGTTAGAAGCAACATGCCCCTTTTCATGACATCTAAAGCAAGACATCTTGTCAATGGACTTCTTGTGTGTGCCCTTAGACCTAGGTGTCTCACTAGTGTCTTGGTCTTTTTGAACATCTATTGTGACTGGTTCATCATCCTAATCATTAAAATCAATTTTATGTTTTCCTGCAGGTGTTTCACTAGAGGAGCACAAATTTGACTTTCTTAATCTTGACGTTTGTATCAGTCACCTTAGGTGTATTTTCTTTTAAAGGCTCAGACACAGGTGTAGGTATTTCCTCTAAGTCTTCTGATTTCTCAGTTTTCTCCTGAGGTTGACGCACATAGTTTGCATTAAAAGGTGGAGGAATCTCATGAAATCCTAGACCTACAGGTTTTTTAGATTGGCGTTGAGCATCTAAAACTTTCCCTAGGTTCAGACTTGAGTTCCTAAACTTTTCTAGCTTACTATTAGCCTCAGCTACCTTCACCTTAGTTTCAGCTAGTTCTACTTTTTTGGTCTTAAGATATTTGGTCAAGGCCTCTACATGCTCATACATTAGTTCTAATCTAACACACAGCTCACTCAGCTTGTCTTTTAGAACTATGACATCTTGTGCATCAGCTTTAAGCTTGTCCCTAAGATCTTGCTTAATATCAATCAGGCTAGCATTATCTGTCGTTAATGACTCATTTTGAGCAGATATATTTTTATGTGACTCTAATACTAGGTTCAACCTGTCGTTAGAAGTAACACATAAAACACATAATTCATGGAAAAGAGAGTAATTCAGACTTACCTTTGTGTGATCTGATTCGACGTTGGCCATTTGAGCGGCAAACTCCAGAAGCGTCTGATCATTCGACTTCTCCACCCACATCGGACTGCTGTCGTGTTGACGGCTGTCTCTTGTGTTCTGCTCTTCCCCTTCACATCCGCTCTCAGTGGCCTCAGCCATAAAGGCTCTAGCGTTAGATTCCAGATGTGAGCTCCAGTCGTAAGTACCATCCATCTGTCTGTCTGATGTGACGTTTGATAATAGACCAGCTATGTTGGCTTGACTGGATGATGAACTCGGAAGATATCTCTGTTGATATTGGTTCTGAAACCGTCCTTGATGCTGATTCTGCCCTTGGTAATTATCTACCTTCAGTCTCTGACACTCCCTTGCAAAGTGTCCCAAGCCTTGACAGTTATAGCATTTGACCTTGGACTTATCAAAGCCAATCCCCTTATTATTCATATTCAGATTCCTCCCAGTCCGTTTGATGAATCGTTTAACCCGTTGGGTTACCATGGCTAGTTGCCATTTGAGATCCATCTCCTCAAGATCGTCAGGGTCTACCTGATCGTAGTCTTCATCCTAGAGTGCAGGATCGTTTATTTTCTTTTGAACGCAGTTCCCATATGCGGCCACAAATGACGCCAATAAATTCAAATGTTCTTCGGCCGATTTAGCGCTCATGGGCATCTTAGAGTATCCCTGAGATGTTGATGCTTGTGTTGCCTGAGGTTGTTGTTCTTCCGGTCTCCCAAACCCTAAGAACGCTCTATTCTGTGCATCGTCAGTCTCTGCTGGTGACGACGTTTCTCCGGTGAAGAACGCTGTAGCAGTCTTCATATCAGCTGCCCCTGAAGGTTTTGATTTTCCAAAATACATGGCTGGATTTTGGACTTGTTCGTAATCTGTCTCTGCCTTCAGTAGCTCGAAATGATAAGCCCTCAGTGTTCCCACTACATCATCCAACGATTGAGTATAATACTTATCCTCATTAAGCTTGATCATAGCCACGTACATCGCCCATTTGGCTGGTAAGGCATCAAGAAGCTTATTGTTCTTTTCTGTGTCACTATACTCAATACCGTGACTTTCCAGCTCTGTTAGTAGATGATAAAAGCAGGTGATGGTATCATCCAGCTGCTCATCCTTCAAAGCCTTGAAAATCGCAAATTGTTGTTTCAACAACTCCATGCGCTTCCTTCGAACCCTCGGATTACCCTCACACCTCTTTTCCAGCGTCTCCCAAAGTTCCTTAGATGTCTTTTGATTGCGGAATGTGTGTAGTATGTCCTAAGGTAATGCCATTCGTATTATGGCAAATGCGCCGTTCTCAGCTTCAAATACCTTTTTGTCATCCTCCTTCATCATGGAATAGGTGACAACCTTCTGTCTTCCCTCAACTTCAGCAGTTGGTGGAATGTATACCTCGTCGATACATAGCCACATTCGCATGTCGTTGAAACGCACAAAATCGACAAACCGATCTTTCCACCAGTAATAGTCTTCAAGTTTCATCAGCTTAGGCGGAGTATTAGCTTTCCCAACCTCATGATCCATTTCCAGAAACCTTTGAAGATTTGTCATTGTTTCAAAAGTAACTGAATTTTTGACTTAAAAAATTTAATTCGAAATTAAGTTAAGTTAATTCTTTCGAATTTAATTAAATTCGAATATAATTAAGTTTAAGCCTATTTGGGATTAAGTTCGACTTAAGTCCTTAAAGTCAATTAAATTCGAAACAGGTGACAAACTCAAAGATCACCAAATTCGAAGGTCTCAAATTCGAAACACTCAAAGTCAAACCGCAGCAAACTCGAATGCTCCTATTCGACTCTAGTCCATACTCGAATCAAACTCGAATCCTTTAAACTCGAAACACTCGAATGCAAACTCGAAAGGAGCGGGATTTTTGGTTAGACTCGAGACTAAGAAAAACCCTAATTACTCCTAACAGATTCGAGCGCCGCAAACTCGAAAAACGGCTAATACCTGGATTTTTTAACGTTATTCAGATTAAATCAATATTTTTACCAAGAAAAATATTGATTTCGATCAAAAAAACGTGAAAAATAGCAAAGTATTTCCCGGATCCAAAGTTGGTAAGCTCGACAAACACGAAAATTGAGAGAATAACCGTCCAAAAGCGTCAAGAAACCTAGGATGAACACGAAGAACACCCCTTAGGCTCTGATACCACTTGTAAGGTCTACTACTACGGATCTATCTAGACGCGAGACCGTCAACGAGTGCGGAATCCTCGTTAACGGGTTGACGAAAACAACTCTCACTCGGAACACGGAGACTATCAACAAGCTGTACGAACGAACATGAACGCACCTACTAGATGATTCTCTCCGAAAGAACACTCACAAAGCTGATAAACTCGAAATCGCCTTTTGCTAATAACTTACACGAAATCTGCAAAAGTCTGATAATAATTCGAGTCTATCCCTAATTATAGATGACCATTCAAGTTTGACATGGGCAAAACTCGAATCAGGCCCAAGGCTCATTCGAGTTTGTCCACATGACAAACTCGAATCTGCCTAATGGAACACATTCGGATCTGCTGACAGATTCGAATCCTGTTTACTTGTGAATTCGAATTTACTCTAATTCGACTTTCACATATTAAACTTATATTTGAACTTTATGTTTTTAACTTATGTCTGATTTTATCTTTGATCTTTATGTTTGAACTTCCTGTAATTCATTACATCAAGTTCAACCATACAATCAATAACTATCAAATATATCAAACACTCGTTAAATCCCAATACTTTGAATATTACTTAACCCAAAATGCTATATCACTTAGACTGCTATCGTCACACAGGGTGTACCAACACAGGTCGTCAATTCTGGGAAGGGGGTAGCGGTTCTTTACTGTCAACTTGTTTTGCTCTCGGTAGTCTATGCACATCCTGAAGGATCCGTCTTTCTTTTTCACGAACAAAACCGGAGCTCCCCAAGGTGAGGAACTTGGTCGAATGAATCCTTTATCCATCAACTCTTGTAGTTGATTGGATATCTCTTGCATTTCAAAAGGAGCGAGACTATATGGGGCTCTTGCGACCGGTGCAGCTCCCGGAACCAAATCGATTTGAAACTCTACTTGCCTAGTTGGCGGAAGTCCAGGCAATTCTTCCGGGAAGACCTTCGGATAGTCACAAACCACTGGAATATCCTCGAGTCGCTTCTCCTCCGACTCTTTTTCTGCAATTTGTACCAGTACTGCATGGCAACCTTTCCTAAGGAACTTTAATGTTCTTAGACCGGATATGAAATTCAGCTATGGGTTCTTTCTTTCCCCTTTGACTGTTAGGACCTTCTTCTTGTGGAGTGGTATCCGTACCACTTTCTTACCGCACAAAATCTCTGCCTGGTTGTGTGACAACCAATCCATACCAATTACTACATCAAAACTTCCGTGTTCTATAGGCATCAAATCTATCTTATAGGGATGATCTGCCAGCTTCAGCGTGCATTCCTTAATAACAATACTAGCCTCTATTATTTTTCCGTCAGCCAGTTCTATAGTATAAGAGTTGTCTAAGGGAAAAGGAGTGTCATTTAATTGCTTACTAAACTTATCAGATATAAAGCTCCTATCAGCCCCAGTATCAAAGAGTACGTAAGCGTAAATGTGTAGGTCCCGAGAGGTTCCCAAAGTATATAGTTATAAGCTGTAGAGGGGGGGTGAATACAGCAATTTAAAAACTACACACTCTTTTCTCAATGTTTGTATGTATTATCAACAATTTGTTAATTACAAACAAGCTTGAATGCGGAATAGTTCAAGCTGAGATGACAGATACAACAGTATGTTCACTAGTCTAAGACAAACTCAAACTAGAATACAATGAATACACTCACTAAGAAGCACTCACTGTGTTTACAAGACTTAAGGAAACAGCTTATGTAAAACAGCTTAGACACACAGATGCTGGTTTACACAGAAGACTTGCATGCATGAAAATCACACTTGCACGTTCACTCTTGGTTTGAGCACTTAGCTTTCTTCACACTTCTTTCTGACCTTAGAAGCTTCCTTTTATACTCACTTAGAGGATCTAAGAGAAACATCTTCATTGGATGGAATGAAAAAGGAGAAGTCTTGTTGAAAAGACAACATAACCTTTTCTGCACTTTTCTGAAAAGCAGACTTGTCTTCACATGTGCAGAACTTTTGTCTTTTTACTTTGTCTACTGTTGCATTGCCTTTAACTAATTTAGGAATGTCAACTTTGCGTCTTTCTTCCTTGTAAAGGCCTATTTTGATATAAGAAAAAGGTCTGTCACCCTTTTTCAAATAACCTTTTGTATTCATGTTACAGAACAGCTTGGGCAGGCTGAGCAGTTCTGTTTTCCACTTTGCCTTCGACTTTGTAAACTGATCTTGTAGTCAAAAACAATACATGATGACTTGGAAACATATTCCATAAAGTGTTTAGCCTGTTCACAAAGAACAGGTTCTGTTCACAAAGAACAGACTACTTTAAAATTGCCCAAGCTACTCAACAGTGTAGAGCAGCGTAGACAGTTTATGTCCAGCCTGTTCAGCAGATAGAGCAGCTTGGACAAACTGTCTTAGTTGCAACACATGCAACATATAGAACAACTTTAGACTGATATTGCAAATCATTTTCAGGTTTCAATAAGACATAACAAGCCTTAAATTCAACCTTCAAATGCATCAACAGGTTTGATTATAAATCTCCCCCTCAGATGTAGAACAGGTTTGACTGAGGCCTTTTTGTGCCTAACAATCTCCCCCTATTTGCAATAACCAGTCTAAGCTGGTCTTATCAAAAATCACTATATATTTTTACAGTACATTTGCTGAAATAAAATTACAACATTACAGTAAAGTAAAAGATCAGTTTATATATACACTGATTCTTGATTACACTAGAACAACACGTGTTCTTACAAGAGTACAACTAATGTACTAATGTATTTTACAACTAATGTAAAAGCAAAAATTACAACTTATGTAACAATGTACAACTAATGTACAAGATGTTTGGACTGTTTGAGTTGGGAACAGAAAACGTTAAGCCTGTCCAACTGACGGTAGATGGACTTCATTACAATGGAGGTGGCATCCCTTCTTTGAATCTTCTTTCAAGTTCTTCCCTTGTTTCTTCCATTTCTTCAATTTCAACTCTAAGAAACATAAAGTTAGAATCTTGAAGCTCACCTCTGTCATAAAACCCTTTCAGCTCATCCCAGATGGCTGCTCTCCATAAGCTGGACTGTCTGAAGGAGGTGGCAATTCTGAAGGCTGCAAGCTTCTTAAGACCAACTTTGTGTAGGTCTGAAGCTCTTTGAAAACATTTCTTCTGAGATAAGGGATCTACAAAAAATGCCCCTAACTCAGGCTCTTCAATCACTTTGCGATCTTCAAATTCAACTCCTTCAGGCAGGCTGTGGTCAACTCCATTAATTTCCACAGCATAATCTCCTTGTTCAATCATAATAAGGAATTCTTCCAGCTCTGTATCCTTCTTTGTCCTTCTGGCCTTTATTTTGGGGTATGTCACAGAGACACCCTCTCTTACTTCTTTTGGAATCAGGCCCAGCTCACTTACTCTCTCCATCAGCTTCTTGATGTATGCCCTGATAGTTTTAGCCGTTTCTGACTTAGACTGGCTCAGGGCAACTGCCAGTTCCACCCATTCCCTGTATCCCATCTGTGCAACATCAGTGTGATCGTAGGATTCCATTTCAGGGCCTGTTGCACCCATCCTGGTGATCTGAAGCTTCCACTGTGTGTCTTTTCTTGAAATGGGAACAGCTTTGACAATCGCTTCCTTGGCAAGCCTTCTATTAGCAACATCATGAAATTTCTTTCTAGCCACGTTGTCAAAGTTGAATTTGGCTCTGGCAGAGGGTACTTGAGTCTTGGTCACAGAGACCTGAGCACCCTGTGCTTTTTCTCCCTCCTTTTCTCCTGCTGATTCCTTAACAGCTTCCATTAATTTCTTTTGCACATTCAAGGAAGACATTTTTGCTTTTCTTGCCTCTTGAAGCGCAAAAGATTTAGCAGCTTTGGCAGATTGTTCTTCTTTTCTTAATATTTCCAGGGCTTGAAGCTGTTCTTCTCTGAACTCAAAGTATTTGTGCATTGGAAGACCCATCTCCTTTACCCTGGCTTTGTGAAACTTAAGATCAGCTGCTTTCTGCTGTTGTTGATCAATGGCTGCTTTTTCTTTTCCTTTAGCTGCTGTAGCAACTTCAGGAATTTCCTCTTCTTCTTCTTCTAAGATCAGATGCCTTCTTCTACTGCTTGGCCTGTCCTCAGAAATGAATACCTCCCCCTTAGACTGAGCAGGGTTTGGAGATTCAACCTGAGTAGGCTGAGCAGCTTTGGGAGGCACCAACCTTCCAATGTACCTGTAGATGTCCCCCGTGCTGGTTGATCAGGGGAGTTGTAGGTACGAGCTTTCTCTTAGGAGAAGAAGTTTTTTCTCCCCCTTAGACTTAGTCTTCGAGGCAGATGACTTCTCCCCCTTTGAAGGAGATGGAACAGCACCTTCAACACCTGGTCTGCCTGAAGACACAAAGTCAGCAGGCTTACCAGCAGTTTTGGCAGCAAGTTTGGGGCCAACCAGGCTTGTCACTAAGAAAGCCAGGTTGTCCTTAACCTCTGCAAGCTGGGAAAGACAGGCTTGAAGAGAAGAGGCTTGGGAATCAGCAAGAGTGGTCAGCTTAACAACGTTTTCTCTATCAGAAGCTGTGAACAACAGGCTTTGAAGCTGTGCAAGATGGACTTCAAGAGTATCTTGCACATCAGCAAGGTCTGAGGACACAGAAGTTGATAGAGAGCCAATAAGAGTGTTCAGGCTGGCCAATGTGTTTAGGAAGGGTAGTGTGGCAAGAAAGTGAGGCGAGATGACAGCTGTTGGGACATGGCTGCCATAGAGGACACTGATCCTGTGGTAAGGAGAGGGCTCGAGGCGACAGAGGTTGGATACAGTTTTGCGCTGTGCAGTGAGTGCAATCAGCTGTGAAGAGTTGTCGGTTTGGGGAGTGACTGGGAAGGATTCTTTGAACATATCAAAGAAGCCTTTGAGCTGCTCAGACACAGAGTCTGAGATGATGGATGGTAGGGAGTGCATGGTGTTTTCCAAAAAACCAACTTTGTTGGTCAGCAAAGAAAGCTGATCCTTCAAAGGCAGGTCTTTGGGAGATGGTGGTGTATGGGTGGATTTTTTTGAGTGGGTAGATGGAGAAGATGATGATGAGGCAGGTGTTTGAGGATGTGATGGAGAGGGAAGAGAGACTTGGGACAGAAGCTCCATAGCCTGAGCAAAAGTAAGATGGCCCAGCTTGGAGGGGTCAAGAGGTCCTTCAGCAGCGGCTCTAGCTGCATCATTAGGAGAAGGGGATGATGTATGGGGCCTCTCAGATGCTGCTTGTGTTGCAACACCCTCATGAAGACCAGTGGTGGTTCCCTCTGCAGTGCCTTGGTCTAAAGGCACCTCATCATGGGGAGATGGGATATGCATTTCAACATCAGCAGTGGTGAAACCTGCTGATGGAATTTGCATGAAGGGAGCAGCCTCACCAGAGGGATGGTGTGATCCTTGAGGTTCATCAGCTTGGGTTGTTGGTCCCTCAGCAGCTGTTTGGTGTAGAACAGCTGTATCATGGGGAGTAGAAGTTTGAGGCTGAGCTGCTGATTGGTCCATATCAGCAGCGTGGACACCTCGTGCAGACTCAGGGTGTGAGGAGATATGAGTGGGGGACAGTGTGGACACAGTATGGAGTGGAGAGGACTCCT
>JAANYP010004208.1:105230-175677 GCA_020465985.1 Centrapalus pauciflorus
TGTGTTCAATAGTTGAACAGGTTAAAAGACAATGGCTTGTAAGACAGTGTGAAGAAGTGAACAGGTTGAAGATTGGACCATCAGAGCAGGCTGGACGAATAAACTGTTTTTGTTCAGCCTGTTGTATGCTTAAGCTGTTCAAGTTTTTTAGACAAATGACTAAGTACAGAACATGTATAACCTGTTCTGCCTAAGCTGTTCAGAAAACTGAGAAGTTGCTTAAAACCATACAAATTATTAGACCTTGCGAGACACTTAGTCACTCTTGTTTAAACCTGCCCCGGCTTGCTGATAAGATATAAGATAATTAAATCTTGTTCATCCAGAGGTTGGTCGGAAAATGTCTGCGAGCGGTTCATTGTGGCAATAAAACTTACCTCCACATTACCTTTCTGAATGTGATCCCTGATAAAGTGATGTCTGACTTCAATATGCTTTGTTCTTGAGTGAAATACTGGATTGTTGGAGATGGCTATGGCACTTGTGTTATCACACAGAATAGGAGTTTTCCTATACACTAGCCCATAGTCTTCAAGCTGATGCTGCATCCACAGAATCTGCCCACAGCAGCTTCCAGCAGCAATGTATTCAGCTTCAGCAGTAGAAGTGGACACTGAGTTCTGCTTCTTACTACTCCAACTGATCAACTTTCCACCAAGGAGTTGACATCCACCTGTTGTGCTTTTCCTATCTAACCTGCAGCCTGCAAAATCAGAATCTGAATAACCTGTTAGTTCAAGGCTTGAGTCTTTGGGGTACCAAAGACCCAAACCTGGTGTAACCTTCAGGTATCTGAAGATTCTTTTAACAGCAGCTAGATGTTTGATTCTTTTGGATCAGCTTGGAACCTCGAACATAAACAGGTGGCAACATTAAATCCGGTCTAATAGCAGTCCAAGTTTATCGCCAAGCTCCAATCATGCCTCTGTAGCTGTTTACTGAATGAAAACAGCTTTGCCACTGGCATCAGCATCCAATTTTACATTGGTTGCCATTGGGGTTTTAATAGGAGAACTTTGATCAAATTTAAACTTTTTCAATAGATCTAAAGTGTACTTTCTTTGATTTATAAAAATTTCAGTTGAGGTTTGTTTAACCTGTAATCCTAAAAAGAAAGTTAGTTCTCCCATCATACTCATTTCATACTTAGATTTCATGAGTAATGAAAAATTCTTGCATAGCTGCTCATTAGTAGAACCAAATATTATGTCATCCACATAAATTTGAACAAGCATAATGTCAGACTTCACCTTCTTTATGAACAGTGTAGTATCCACTTTACCTCTGGAATACCCATTGCTCATAAGGAACTCAGTAAGAGTGTCATACCAGTCTCTAGGGGCTTGTTTGAGACCATAGAGAGCTTTGTCCAACTTATAGACAAAACCTGGATGTTGTTCATTTTCAAAACCTGGAGGCTGCTTAACATAAACTTCTTCTTGCAGCTTCCCATTCAAAAATGCACTCTTCACATCCATTTGAAATACCTTAATGCTCTTATGAGCAGCGTAGGCTAGATACAAACGAATTGCTTCTAGCCTGGCCACAGGAGCAAATGTTTCATCATAATCAATTCCTTCCTCCTGTCTGTAGCCCTGAGCAACCAGTCTTGCCTTATTTCTAATGACATGACCTTGCTCATCCATTTTAATCCTGAAAACCCATTTAGTGACAATTATAGTTTTACCTTTAGGAGCAGGGACCAGCTTCCATACATTGTTTCTCTCAAACTGATTGAGCTCTTCTTGCATGGCAGTGATCCAATTGGCATCTTTTAATGCTTCATCAATCTTCTTTGGCTCCATCAGTGAAAAAAAACTAGAGAACATAAAAAAGTTCCCTAAGCTGTCCCACCGTGTTTGTATCCCTTTGTTGATGTCACCAATTATTTGATCATTGGGGTGACACCTGATCCACTTAGGATCATTTTTCAATGATGATTCACCTGAGTTGTTAACATCTTCAGCGGGTCCTGTTGAACAGCTCTCAAGATTTTCAGACACACTGTTGTCTTGAGCCTGTTCACTTGTTGAACATGTCTGACCACTGTTGAACATATCAGCAGAGGAACTGGGAAAATCAGCATTGATAGTTTCTGGACATGCAGTTGTAATTAAGTCAGTACATTTATTCACACAGGGTGTATTGACATAATCATCATCATGTCCATCTTGATTAACAGGTTCCACACTGGGTTGTAGTGGAAAGCTTTTGAGTCCTCTTCATTGTTTTGAATGCATCAGATCATCAAAGTTAAGTTCTCCTGAAGCTGAAATCAAGACAGCTTTGGTGGAGGCATTCTTGGACTCTTCAAAGGTGACATTGGAAGATTCATCTGATCACCTTTCTTTTGTTGTTTGTATTACTTCTGTAGCGCTTTGGAGATAGCAGAGTAGCCAACAAAACACAACCTTCATCAGCTTTAAGGTCAAAACTTTGACAGCTGGTCCATTTGATTTCAGAATGAAAACAGGGAACATCCAAACACATGGGAAATAACTGACATTTGGCTTTCCTCCCTTTAGCAGGCCATAGGGAGTCTGTTGAATCTTTTCCCACTAAGATCTGTTTTTGGAGTGAAGCAGGCAGTGTTTAACAGCTTCAGCCCAAAATGATTGAAGGGTAAACCTGATGCACACAGCATGTTCTGGCAGCTTCAATGGGAGAGTTCGGTTTCTCCTTTCAGCAACTCCATTTTGTTGAGGAGTTCTTACAGCTGAAAAGTTTTGAGTGATTCCTTTCTCTTCACAGAAGTCTTCAAGAGTACTGTTTCTGAACTCAGTACCATGATCACTTCTAAGCTGCTTTACTTGGGCAGAGTTCAGCATTTCCATCTTTTTGACAAATCCAATAATCTTTCTAGCAGCCTCTCCTTTGCTCTTTAGAAAGATCACCCATGTGTACCTGGAGAACTCATCAACCATTACAAGAGTGTATCTTCTTCCTCCTAGACTTGGGACATTAACAGGTCCAAACAAGTCCATATGGATTAAGAAGAGTGAAGTATCAATAGAGAAATTGTGTTTGGATTTAAAAGATGTTTTTCTCTGCTTGCCTTTCTCACAAGCTGTGCATAATCTATCTTTGGCAAAAGTCATAGAAGGCAAACCTGTCACCAACTCTTTCTTACAGAGTTTGTTGATGTTCTTGAAGTTCAGATGTGACAGTCTTTTGTGCCATAACCAGTTTAGATCAGCATTTGTTCTTGTGAGAAAACAGGTTTCAGTTGTGGGGTCAGCAGAATGCATATCCACAACATATACACCTTTCTTTCGTTGAGCACATAGCACAACTTTGCCTTGGGAATCCAATATGTAACCCAGGTGCTCATCAAAGTTAACCTTGTAGCCAGCATCACACAGTTGGCTTATGCTAACAAGGTTGTGTTTTAGCCCAACCACATAGGCTACTCTTTTGAACACTGCAGCACCAACTTTAAGAGTTCCATATCCCTCAGTGGATCCCTGTACATTGTCACCAAAGGTGACTTTTGGCCCTTTTTCAGGCCTGAGTTCACTCAGCAATTCTTTACAACCTGTCATGTGCCCTGAGCAGCCACTATCCAAGTACCAAACCTGGGAAGGTTGTTTTTCCTGCAGAGTGATAAGAGAATTATTAGTCATTTTTTAGGGGAACTCATCACAGAGATGAGTTCTCCTACTTCATCAACATTTGTTGATGGATTTGAAATATCCACACTAATATTCCCTATCTGAATGGTATCAGCTTGACTACCATTCTCAGTAACTGTGACATTTTCCAACAACTGCTTGTAATAGCTGTTGGTGGAAAACAGGCAGATCAACAGGCCTCATGTCCCAGATTCAGGAACAATCCTTGGCCAGATGTGGTCTTCTTCCCAATTTGTAACATTTCTCTTTTTTAGGGTTTTTGGAAGAGATCTTTCAGAAACACATTTCTGAGTTATTTTTTTGTTGATTCTTTCAGCAGTTTTAGCAGTTTTATTACTTTTTGTTGAAATCAACAGCTTGAGTGGATAGTTCAATAGCCACAGCTTTGGCTTTGCCTCTTCTTTCCTCTTTTTAGGAGGACAGATGGTCACAAAGACAGTGAGCTTGATTGGCTTTTTTGAGCTTCCACAGTTTGGGAACTTTATTCCCAATTATCTGAGTTTGAGCAATGGCTTTCCCTTTGCCCCTACTGGGAATTGTGATTTGTTGCTGCCTATCAGCATATTCACTGTGTCTGGTTTTGAAAAACTTATTCTTATTTAAAACCAGTTTACCACTATGATTTGAAAACTTATTTGAAATCACAGCAGTTTTGTTTTCAACATGAGACTTACCCTTGTTGAAAACAGGTTGCTTACTTTTTGAAAACTTGTTTTCAAAGTGTTTAGCATCAAAAGGATTAACACGCTTTTTACCATCAGCTTTGGACTCAGAACCTGTTTTGTCAACAGGTTTAGTATCCACAACTTCAGTTTGAACATGTTTTCCTTTCTTTTGCTTGTGTGAACCAGTAGAGCACTTAGCAGGCTGACTTGATGGAGAACAAATTCCAACATCAGTTTTTGAACTAAATTCACACAAGCTGTCAGTGTTTTGAGGCCTGACAAACCTATTTGTTGAGATTAGTTTACCATTCACATTTTGAATGAATGTGTTTGGAAGTTCACCAAGAGTGGATAAATCTTCTTTCAGATTATTGATCTCAACGATGGAAGCTGCTGTGTCAAGATCCCCTCCAAGATAGGCTTGGATTTGTGCAGGAATCTGTTGACTTATACAATGGCTGACTTTTTGTGCAGATTGGCACCAAGAGTCAACTATCTTTTGAAGCTTAGCATGCTTTATATCTGTTTCTCTCTTTTCTTCCAGTAAAATAGAGTTGATGTGTTTTAATTCATCAAGCTCAGTTTCCAACTTATGGAAACTGTCCAGTTTACTAGATTTAGTTTTAAGATCAGTTTTAAGCTTAGAGATTTCAGATAGTAAAGCATCATGCTTCTCAACAGCAGCTTTTAGATCAACAAGCATATATTCAAACATTTTAACTTTTTCTTCAGAACTGTAAGCCATAAAATTTTGTACCTTATACATCATAGTAGGATTCCAGTTCTCTAAGCTGCTGAAAGCTTCAGCTTCAGCCATATCCTGTTTGAAACTGCTTGTTGATGGGACATCAGTGTTGGCCATCAGACATTGATTGTCTTCTTCATCAGACGATGAATCAGATTCCTCCCAATCACAAGTCTCTGCCATAAGTCCCTTTTGGCGGTTGGAACCCACTGAGTTTTCCAACTTCCTCAGCTTAGCCATGGCCATAAGGTACCTAACCCTATAACCATCATCCTTGTTTGTCTTGTATGGTTTGGATGACTGACCAACAGCTTTTGACACACAGTCAGCAGCTATATGACCAGTTTTGCCACATTTGAAACACTCAGCCTTGGATTTATCAAATGCCTTCTTTTTGCCAGCACCTGAACTTCCTTGCAGCATGTTTCTTCCAAACCTTTTCTTGTTGAACCTTTTGACAAGCATAGCTATCATTTGCTCATCATCTTGTTCAGCAAGATCTGTAGTATCTTCTTCATCTGACACTTCCTCCTTGTCATCATCCTGTTGATCAGGTTGAGTGAACACATCACTCACCTGATTTACAGGCTGTCTCACATTAGCCACAAATGCTGCACCTCTTTTGGACATTTCCAAGGCATTTCTCTTTTGTTGCCTTGATTGTTCATCATTCAGTAAGGATCCATACAGATTGACTAGATCCATACTTCTGATAGTACCTGAGTTCCTTAGAATTGTTGAGAAGTAGTTCCACTCTTCAGGTAGAATGTCCAGAAATTTATTCACCAGGGTGAGACTGTCCTTAGTGATCCCAACAGCTTTGAGATCATTCACTAAAGCAGTAAACCTGGTGTAGGTTTCAGTGAGAGTCTCCTTTGGTTTAGCAAAGAAAAGTTCATACTGTCTAACAAGATTGTTGATCCTGTTGTCCAGTGTGATTGTGGGTCCATCATAGACAGTACACAAAGTATCCCACATTTCTTTTGCTGTCTTCATTTTCTCAACCTGTTTGAACACATCATCAGAAAGAGAAATGACCAGATTGTTTCTGGACTTTGCATCCAGAGCCACCAGTCTCTTGTCTTCATCAGACCATTGAGCTTTAGCTTTCTCAAAGGTCCTGATTTCAGGAGCAGCTCCTTCAACCGCTGGAGTTATGGTAGTAACAGAGGTTGGCATATAGGGACCCTCCATCACTATCTCTGGCAGTTGTACATCCAGATTCTCTAAATAGAGCATCATTCTGCACTTCCAACCAGAGAAGTTTTGATGATTAAATTTGGGAGGTTTGCCCATAGAGTCATTGTCATAGTAAGAAGAATTTGCAGCACTGTTGTCCATGGAAACTTGGGAGAATGAGAGATCTAGAATGACACACACTCTAAACTGCTCTGATACCAGTTGTAGGTCCCGAGAGGTTCCCAAAGTATATAGCTTTAAGCTGTAGAGGGGGGGTGAATACAGCAATTTAAAAACTACACACTATTTTCTCAATGTTTGTATGTATTATCAACAATTTGTTAATTACAAACAAGCTTGAATGCGGAATAGTTCAAGCTGAGATGACAGATACAACAGTATGTTCACTAGTCTAAGACAAACTCAAACTAGTGTACAATGAATACACTCACTAAGAAGCACTCACGTGTTTACAAGCTTAAGGGACCCAGCTTATGTAAAACAGCTTCGACACACAGCTATGCTGATTTACATAGAAGGCTTGCCATGCATGAAACAACAACTTGCACGTTCAACTCTTGTTTCAGCACTTAGCTTACTTCACATTCTTTCTGTCCTAGAAGCTTCCTTTTTATACCACTCAGAGGATCCTAAGAGGATAACATCTTCATTGGACGAAATGAAAAAGGGAACGTCTTGGCTGAAAAGTACAACATCACATTTCTGCACTTTTCTGAAAAGCAGGACTTGTCTCACATGTGCCAGAACTTTTTTCTTTTACTTTGTCTATCATTGAATTGCTTTAACTACATTTAGGAAGTCAACTTTGCGTCTTTCTTCCTTGTAAAGGCCTATTTTTATATAGAAAAAGGTCTGTACCCTTTTTCAAATAACCTTTTTGTCTTCATGTTACAGAACAGCTTGCGGCAGGCTGAGCAGTTCTGTTTCCACTTTGTCTTCGACTTTGTAAACTGATCTTGTAGTCAAAAACAATACATGATGACTTGGAAACATATTCCATAAGTGTTTAGCCTGTTCACAAAGAACAGGTTCTGTTCACAAAGAACAGAACACTTTAAAATTGCCCAAGTGCTCACCAGTGTGAGCAGCGTAGACAGTTTATGTCCAGCCTGTTCAGCAGACAGAGCAGCTTGGACAAACTGTCTTAGTTGCAACACATGCAACATATAGAACAGCTTTAGACTGATATTGCAAATCATTTTCAGGTTTCAATAAGGCATATAACAGGCCTTAAATTCAACCTTCAAATGCATCAACAGGTTTGATTATAAATCTCCCCCTCAGATGTAGAACAGGTTTGACTGAGGCCTTTTTGTGCCTAACACCCTTCTCACTATAAACTGAACTCTTAAATCAATGTTGTCCAGTGGCTTGGCATACCAGTAGTTTATAAGAGGCTTTGTAAAGTCATGCTGATCAATCAACTTCTCTATCTCCATGGCCTTTTGCAGTTGTTGCTCAAACAACACCCTTTTAACTTGATGCAGCTTTGCTTGTGATGATGGCTCAGATGCAGGAATAGAAGCAACAGCTTGATCAGAAGGAGCAGGGGCACTGCCAACAGCTTGAATATAACTTGTACCAGTTTGAACTGGTTCTTGTGATGGTTGGACTTCTTGGGAGACTTTTGTTTTCTTTCTTTTGTCCATTTCTTTGTCATGGATCTCTTGCAGCCGTTCAGTGGTCATGGACTGAGCCATTTTCTTTGGAATACCAGCTGCAAAGGCAAAATTGATCAGAAATCTTCTATGCTCAGCCTTGGAGTGCCCTGTTGGCAGCTTCCTCTTCTTCTCTCCTTGTTTGACCACAAACCCCTTTAGGTAATCACCTAAGGTTGCATCATCGTCTATTGGGGCTGGGTTTGCTGGACTAACTCTTTATCCTGTTCTTCTGCTAACTTTTTGGCAACTTCAGCATCAAAGGCAATCTGGGCTTCTTTTGAAGAAAATTTGTGCTTTGGAGACTCAATAAGAATGCCCTTGCCCTTGTCTTTTGCAGCAGAGGATGTAGCTTTGACTGTACTGGATGGAGCTTGAACACCTTCCCTTATAATGACTCCAGTTGCTTTTGAGGAAGCAGCTTGAGTTTCTAGGCTAACAGCTTGAGAAGCTGTTGGGACTGTTAGCCTAGACGGTGGAATTGTTGAGGCTGCTTGGACTAATGCTGTTGGAGCTGCTTGGACTGATTCAGGAACCTCCTGATTCTCCCCCTTTTTGGAAGCATTGGTTTGGTCAGGAGGACCTACAACCTTTGCCCCTTGGGTTTGAATCAAACGCTCTAATTGAATGATCTTATTTCCACAAAGGGTAAACCCCTTATGGAGATAATCCATTCTCTGATTTTGAGCCATTTCTGATTGCTTTAGGGCCATAATTTGTGCACCCTGTGCAGCAATGATGGACTTTTGGTATTTCAACATAGCTACAACAGGTTTCATCTTGGGATCCGTCAAAAGCATGATTTGCAGACTAGCCTCAAGATCAGAAAACACCTGTGGTGCTTGTGATCTATCACTGACATTAATACCAGAAGTAGAAACCTATGGGCCCCTCTGTTCTTGGTTCTGGGGACTTCCAGCTTGTGTTTGCACACTTGCTGTTGCCATGGGCGTGGTCTTAGTGATGTTGGCCCTGTCCTGTGCCTCTTGTGCAGAGACAGCAGTAGTGCCAGCCACGGAACCCATATGAACAGTCTCTGGAGAGATGTTCACCTCCTGAGTGAGGATGGGAGTGTCCTCAATTGGTTCCCTTTGGATATTCTGTGCAGAAGTGTCCTCCTGCACAGGGATATATGGCTCTTGTCTGAGGGCTGAGGAGGAAGGAGCTCCTGGTCCTCTTTTCCTTTGATAGAGAAATTTTAGTGTGGGTCTTGGCTGATGAAAAGGAACAGAAGAAATTTGTGTATCATGAGGAGGGGGTTGGGGTCCTGGGGGTGTAGCAGTGATGATAGGCTGAGCCTGCTCAGGACCCTCTCCTCTGTTTCTTGGAATGATGTTCATCATTGCAGAAGGCAATGGAACATCTACGCTCAAAAAATTGGCACTTTGTTTTAAAAGTCGTTTGATTGAAGATAGTGAGTGCCTGTGGGAAACATGTATCCTCTTATGTAAATGAGATGTGGTGCAAGTGTGGGCAATGATTTCTGCCAAAAATCTAGGATACATTAAAAATTTCCCACTCTTTAGGGAATGATGCCTTAACATCCCCTGAAAAATCATATTTGAGAAATTGAACCGTTGGCCCGTTGAAAAACACACTAAGGCAGTGGCAATGTTGGAAGAAAATTCTGACCAACCGGTTCTTTTGGGGCTTATACACTGCTGAATTATATGTACAAGATATTTCCACTTAGGTGAAAAATGTGCTTTCAAGAAAGTGAATGAATCAGCAGGACCCCTATATCCAATATTATAAAGACCAGTATGTAAAGCATCAAGGGTTAGGTCTGTCATACCTGTGGCATCTTGAAGATTCAAATGTCGTCGAATGGATTCCTCAGTAATGGTAATGGGAGTGCCATCAATTTTGGATAGTATAGAAGGAATTCCATTTATGATTTGGACAGAGGCACGGTTCCAGAATTGCTTAATATGAGTGATGTATATGGTGGGATTTATATTGAGTGCATGATGGATATGGGAGTGACGAAGAAAGTCCATCATGTCATGGAACGGTTGAAGGTCTGAGTGCTTTAGAGAGTAGGGAAGGCAGTTGTGTTCTTTAACAAACTCCATTGAAGATCAAACGAAGGGTTTAGGGTTTGCAAAGAAGAGTGTGTGAATCGTTCAGAGGGAAAAGAAAGGTCGTGGAAGAAAACTTTGTAACTGGTAGTTACAACTGAACGAAACTGGGACTTTTAAAGGTTTTGAAAAAGGTTGGGTCCCGCGCACACATATTTAAAAATTACCTAAATGCCCTGCACACTTTGACAGATCAAGTGAATAACTAACAGTCCGAGAAAATGAACTAGCAGCTTGAGAAAATACTCGAGCTGTTAGTTGAAAATTATGCATCTTTTTAATGAAACAGTGACTCCCCCTTAAATAAGCATACGAAGTAAATAATAATGAAAACAAATTAATCCATGTTTACCATACCAATATTTGATACCAGGAAAGTGAATCTTCCTACATCAAAAGGTTTTGTAAATAGATCAGCTAACTGATCATCAGTATGTATTTTGGTAACTTGGATTAGTTTCTTCTCATTACAATCCCTTATGAAATGAAATCTGATGTCTATATGCTTGGTTTTTGGGAATTTTACTGGGTTTTGCACAATGCTGATTGCACTTGAATTGTCAATGTAAATAGGAGTGGATAAGAAATTCATATCATAGTCTCTCAGCTGATTTTGAATCCACATTACCTGGGAGCAGCAGCTTGCAGCTGCTACATATTCTGCTTCAGTGGATGATGTGGACACAGTTGTCTGCTTTTTGCATTGCCAAGAGACCAGTCTTGCTCCTAAGTATTGACATCCACCAGTTGTGGATTTTCTGTCAATGTTGCAACCACCATAGTCACTGTCAGAATAAGCAGTTAGTTCAAGGGGAGAGTCTTTAGGATACCATAGGCCTAAGTGTGGTTGGCCTTTAAGATATCTAAAGATTCTCTTAACAGCAACCAAGTGAGAATCCTTTGGAGAGCATTGAAACCTAGCACACACACAGACAGCAAACATTATATCTGGTCTAGAAGATGTTAGATACATAAGTGATCCTATAAGAGATCTGTATAAATGTATGTCCACATCTATGCCATCTTTGTCTGTATGGAGCTGCTTGTGAGGATCCATTGGAGTGCTTGCAACCTTTGTGTCTTGATACCCAAATTTTTCTAGTATGTCTTTCACATACTTTTATTGACTTATGAAAAGTCCAGTGGGCTTCTGTTTGACTTGTAATCCCAGAAAGAAAGTGAGTTCTCCCATTGAACTCATTTGAAACTTTTTGTGCATTAAAGCTTCAAACTCTTTGCACAGACAGTCATTTGTTGAGCCAAAGATAACGTCATCAACATAGATTTGGACAAGCAGAATCTCAGCTTTGATAGACTTAGTGAAAAGTGTTTTGTCCAGAGTGCCTCTTTTGAACCCATTCTGTAGAAGATAGGATGACAGAGTGTCATACCATGCTCTGGGGGCTTGATGGAGACCATAGAGAGCCTTGTCTAGCTTGTAGCCCCTGTCTGGATACTTGTAGTCTTCAAAACCAGGAGGTTGACACACATAGACCTCTTCTTCAATTGTCCCATATAAAAAGGCAGACTTCACATCCATTTGATACACTTTAAAACCTTTGAAGCTTGCATAGGCCAAGAATAGTCTGATGGCTTCAATTCTTGCCACTGGGGCAAATACATCATCATAATATATGCCTTCTTCTTGAGTGTACCCTTGTGCTACTAGCCTTGCTTTATTCTTGATGACTATACCTCTCTCATCTTTCTTGTTTCTGAACACCCATCTTGTACCAATTGCTCTCTTACCTTTAGGAAGATCCACCAGAGTCCATACATTCTGAATCTTGAACTGTAGAAGCTCTTCTTGCATTGCCTCAATCCAGGATGAATCTTTTAATGCTTCTGATGCCTTTTTAGGTTCTAGTTGAGACATGAAACAGGCATTCTCAAAGGCAGCTAGACTGAATTCAGGAACTGCTTGTTCAGCAGCAGTCTCATTTTGAACCATTTTCCTCGTTTGTACAGGAGTGCTTGGATCACCCAGTATTTGATTGAGAGGATGATACTTGTGAACTCTTAGTGTAGGCTCTCTCTCTGTCTGAAAAGAGGATTCAAGATTTGTATCATCTCCATCAGGACCAGTGAATGATTCAGCTTCTGGAATAGCTTGACTTGAATCTGGGACTATTTCCCTTTGTGTTGGAGCTGTTCTTTCAGGACTTGGGAGTGGCACTTTAGTGTCTGGATTTGTATCATGTTGAGCATTCGATACCCCTGGAGGATCACAAGACAGAAGTGGTATAGTGGTGTAATCATCCCAAGTTGTTGAATCTGCAGCAGTTTGAAACTTTGTGCCAACAGCTTGAGAATTTGTATTGGCAGCATGAGAATTTGTGTTGGTAGTGTCAATCCTGTTTGCATCAGTGTCTGCAGGATACTCAACAAAGCTCAGAGAATTTGTTAGTGAATCTAGGTCAAACAACCAGTCAGGACCAGTGTCTTTGACATTTGCAGTATTTTCATTAAATTCAACATTGGCACTTTCTTCAATGGTTTTAGACACATTATTGTATACTCTATAGGCTTTGCTTTGACTTGAGTACAAACAATCCTTCTTCAGCCTTACTTTCAAACTTCCCTAAGTGAGTCTTAGTGTGAAGAATAGTACATGGGCATCCAAAAGGCTTGAAGAAAGCTATTAGGGGACTTCTGTTATGGAATAACTCATAGGGTGTTTTCCCTTGTGATTGGACAACCTGAACCCTATTCAGAACATAACAGGCTGTATTAACAGCTTCTGCCCAGAAAGTCATTGGCAGTTTTGAATCAGCTAGCATAGTTCTAGCAGCCTCAATTAATGTTCTGTTCTTTCTTTCAGCAACACCATTTTGTTGTGGTGTTCTTGGTGCACTATACTGTCTAGCAATACCTTTGGACTCACAGAAACTGGATAGAATATGATTTTTAAATTCAGTTCCATTGTCTGATCTTATCACCTTAACTTTTGAGTTGGATTGATTTTCTATCTTAAGAATAAATGACTTAACTAGCTCAGCAGTTTCATCTTTAGTCCTAAGAAAGTAAACCCAGGTAAATCTGGTGAAATCATCAACAATAACTAAACAGTAAGCCCTTTTATTCAAACTCAAGACAGATGTTGGACCAAATAGATCCATATGAATCAGCTGAAGAGCAGATCAAATTGAATTTACTTCTTTGACCTTATGAGAAGTTTTGTGTTGCTTGCCTTTAAGACATGCTACACAACGATCATCACATATGAACTCCTTTTGTGGTAAGCCTCTTACCAGATTCGTTTTGACTAAAACATTCATGGACTTGAAGTTCATGTGACACATCCTTCTATGCCAAAGGGCAGACTCATTTGATGATGCTTTGGATATCAAACAGCTTAAAGTATTTGATTTAGATAAAAGATTTGTGTCCAGACAGTAAACATTGTCCTTTCTTGGTGTTCTTAGTAAAACAAGATTTTCAGGAATTTTGAAATCTTTTGAAAGGACAATGCACTCAGAATCTGTAAACAGAACAATGTTTTGTTTGTCACAGATTTGAGAGACACTTAATAAATTGTACTTAAGCTGTTCAACATACAAAACATCATGGAATTTCATGTTGCCTGCATTAACAGTACCTTTACCTGTAACCTTTCCTCCTTTTGAGTTGCCTCTAAATGCAACAAAACCTCCATCAAAGCCTTTGAAATTTGACAAGCACTTAGAGTTGCATGTCATGTGCCTAGAGCATCCACTGTCTAAATGCCATCTTGTTTTATGAGGTGACCTGTGGTTGCCCTGCACAAATAAAAGCTTAGTCAGTAGTGGAGTAAACCCAAACCAAATTGGTTTTGGGTTGGCCTTGTACATTGACATAACTAAACACTGTTTTTGACTTCTTATATTTAGTGAGATCTACTGATGGAGTTTTTGGAGAGTATTTAGTGAGTATATGAGGTATCCAGGTATTTTGATCATTTTTTTCTTCTAACAGTCTCAGATGATTCACTAGCAGTTCCAGATTGATGCTTAGCAGTCTGATTTGTGGTTTTAGTGCTAACAGCTTGAGATTTTGCATTAACAGCTTCAGAATTTGGCTTAGCAGTCTGATCTTTTGCATCAGCAGTTTGCTCTGAGGATTTGTCCTTGACACACCATATTTGTTTATAACTTGATTTAGGCTTTGCCAAAACTTGTTGTTGGTGTGTGGACTGTTTTTTATTAACTTTTGAAAGCCTGTGATCAACTGTTTTCTTTGGAACTGATGTGGAAGGTTTCACCTTTGAAGGTTTTCCATGAATAGGACTTGACTTTTTATGAAGCACAGTCTGTTTTGCAACAGTTGGTTTATAAAAACAGTCCTTGGCCAAGTGATTATTCCTTCCACAGTGAAAACACCTTTTGACTATTTGAATTGGAGAACCAGATTTATTTGACAATACCTGGTTCTTGTTCCTCTGATTTCCCCTTACCTGCTGTTGTTTGGGAAACTTTTGAACACCATGCTTTTGACATGTGCAGATTGGAACATTTTTACCCCTTTTATTATTCTTTGAAGAAGATTCAGTGTTACAGTTAGAATGTACAGAAACTTGTGGAGCAGCATTGCATACACTCATCTTTTCTTTTTCTTTCTTACTGGGGGATTGGATCTCTATGGGTGCACTCATTGTTTTGTGTTCTTTCTTAACTGCTATACACTCACAATCTCTCTTTTGAATCTGATCTTCTTTTGATTCAGGACTGTTATCAAGGATAGGATCTACAATAGTCATAGACTCATCTAGTGGTTCATTGACAAGTCTATCAGAAACCTCACTCATTGGATGAATGTACTTGTTGTTGTATGGAGGTGGAGTAGCCCTGTATCCTATGCCTTCTTTGGGATTAACCTGAGATTTTACCCTATCTTTAAATTGGACTTCCATTAGGTGTTCCAGCTTTTGATTTGCCAACATGGAGTTACCTAGATCTATGTTAACAGATTCTAGTTTCTTGTTAGCCTCTAACACCTTCTGTTCAGTCTCTTCTACCTTTTTATTTAGGGATTCTATTTTCTTATTTAGTTCCTTTTTCTCCCACTCATGATATGTTCTATCATGTCCCATTTGAATCTCATTGTCCTTATAGTCATTGATCTGTTTTTCAAGATCTTCTATGGCTTGCATGTATTCATATCTCCTTTCTTCCATCTTAGCTAGAGTTTTGCACATGCTCTCATTATGATCTCTGTATTTTTTAACCATATTTTTGCATGATTGAGAGCAGAGTTTAGAATTTACCTCAGCTGGTAGTTCAGTGGAAGGGACAGTTGATGTTTCTGCCATCAGAGCTTGATTTTGAAACTCTTCCTCTGTCTGATCACTCCAATCAAACACATTGTCTTCTTGGGAGACAAGTGCTGTTGATGATGATGTCTGATTGGGCTGTGGAGTCCTTGATGACTGTTGTCCTTGAGATCTACATTCTCTTGCAAAGTGACCAAGCTTATGACACTTGTAGCACTCAAGTTTTGTCTTATCAAAGGCTGGTTTGCCTTCCGTTTTAGCTTGAAAGTTGGTCCTTCCAGTTCTTTTAAGAAACCTTTTGGCCCTCAAGGTCAGCATTGCATGTTGCCATTTTAAATCCATCTCTTCAAGATCATCTGGATGAATTTGTTCTAAATCTTCAGTATTTAGGGCAAACAGTCCATCATTGGCCACAAAAGCCTCATAGTGAGCTTCAGTAGAGTTGCCATCACCACCTGAAAAGGAATCACAATTATTAGATTTTTCAGAAGACAGAAGAGCAGTATTGTGATTATAAGAAAAAGATTTCTTTTTAGTATCAATCTCAGTCTCAAACACTCTCAGACTGTTGTACAGATCATCTAGTTCTATTTCATCAAGAGTGTCTTTGGTTCTCCATTGTGCAGCATAAACTGTCCATTCTTCTCCAAGAGATCTGAGAAATTTTCTGTTGACTTCATCTTGATCCAGATTGACTTTTGCACTTTCCAGTTCACTTATCAGTTTGTTTAACCTGTCAAAAATTTGAGTAAGGTTTTCATTCTTGCCACCAGAAAAGTTCTCATACTGCTGTTTCAAGAGATCCTTTTGATTTCTCTTGGTACTGGCATTACCAGCAAATCTTTTCTCTAAAGCATTCCAAAGAGAATGAGCAGTATAAAACTTTTTGAACTGATGTTGATAAGCATTAGGAATGGCTATTTGTAAAAGTGTAAGAGCTTTCACTTCATTCATTCTAGCCTTCCTTTCAAGTTCAGTTTTTGGAGGAGTTTTGACTGGTTTTCCCTCATCATCAAGTTTTGGATCAACTACAGAAGGAAATTCAACAGCTTCCCGTATGGCATAGTCAATGAATTGGATATGCTGTTGAATCCTGAGTTTCCACATCTCAAACTCAGTGGGCTTGAGCATAGGCACTTTGAGTCCTTGCCCAGATCCACTGCTGCTATTTTCAAATTCCATTGCAAAAGATTAAAAATTTAAAAGAAAGTTTTCGACTTTGAAAAACAAAGAACGACCTGTGGCTCTGATACCACTTGTCAGGATCTGAAACTAATTAACCAAGACTAACTGATTTGAATTTATCAGAGTATAAATCAATAATCTTGCTTTGAATCAAAGTTTAATTAAGAAGTTTGCGGAATAATACTTAATTATTTTAACAAAAGCTTTCAGAATCAATAGCAGATAAACACAAGAAATAATCAAAACTGCTTGTATTGCTGATTTAACTGATTACAATCACCTCTAATCTGTTTGATTAGACGAAGAACACAGACTGTTCTTAGGGTTTTACAACCTTAGAGGCTTATGAAAACTTAATCAACAAAGCAAATACAGACTCGAATATGCAGAAAACTCCTATACAATAGAAAGACCTATTCTATGTATTTATATTGCTTCTTGATATGTTTCCTTGAAGGACTATGACTTCTCTGATAGTAGATATGCTGGGATCTTTGTGTAGATATCTTTTCCTGAAAATCAGCACATTCTGTTTATGAAACTGTTGAGCAGCTTGAATCACTTGACAGCTTGAACAGAGCAGCTCGAGTTGATTTACTCTGGCAGCTTGAACTTTTACACTGGCAGCTCGAGTTTCTACAACTAGCAGCATGAACTTTGGATTTACATATAAACTCTACAAACAGTTTGAGAAGTCTAACTAACAGCTTGAACCTACTTAAACTATTTTCCAACAACATTCAGTCTAGTAACAATTCAACAGATCTTTTTACAAAGGCACTCCCTAAAGCAATGTTCAGAAAACATGTTCACAACATTGGAATGCGACATCTACAAAATATGTGATGACTTTCAGATGATAACATGAGGGGGAGTCAACCAACTGCTGTACTCTTTTTCCCTTGTCTAAGGTTTTTTCCCACTGGGTTTTTTTTTAGCAAGGTTTTTAATGAGGCAACACCAATTGGTTGAACTCTAAATTTGAAATTATCATCCAAGGGGGAGTGTTATAAATAATGCATACTGATGGATGAGTAATTTCTCTTTGGAAAAAGTCAAAAGTAAATCTAGAGTAAGAAGTAATGTGCATAGTAGATGTGATTGTAAATAGTATTCTTTATCTAATCTTTTTACTATAAATATTGTAATTGTTGGTATGAAAAGTATGGTGATAGACAACAAGTTGCATATATCTTCCTACTACTTTAAACACTTTAATATATCCATAACGTTAGAATTAGGAGTGTTAGAATTCTGTTATATTACAACATATATATATATATATATATATATATATATATATATATATATATATATATATATATATATACATACACACACACACACACACACACACACACATATATATATATATATATATATATATATATATATATATATATATATATATATTTGTGTGTGAGTGATACATGTATATAAAAATAAATCTTTACAAACTTTTCTTGTTTGTTTTAATGAAATCGTCAGATCGTGTATATTGATTGTAGAATCGATGTACTACGTCAAAGTTATACCCATCCAATATTAATCTAGTAGAGATTAATTTTGGATTTTCCCCGCTTTGGGACTGCTTTTTTAATAAGTTGTCTCATTTTGGATATGAATACATATTAACACATTCAGTATTTAGAAAAAAATCGGTTTTCCTTCTATGCGCATACTTGAGGAGTTAAAGGAAAATGCTGTTGATTTTTTTTCTTATATACTCACTATGTTAATATGTATTCATATAGAAGACAACGTGTTCAAAAAGTGGGTTATGATTGACCACCAACTTTCATATTCATACATTCATGCATTATATTAAGTATATTCTTTTTTTCAAATTTCAGATGGATTGTAGAATATGGATGTACGAGATAAACCGTGCTTCGATCAAATTTTTGACACATTTGTCTGCTTTTATAAACGTTGCTGAGGATGGTCGCGTCAGTAAAGGAAAGCGTAAAATTTGATGTACTTGTAAAACGTGTAACAAGTTCCGTATGTTTGAAGATTCTTGATAATTCATATTTCTAGCAATTCATTCAACATTTTAAGTAAACATATGAACAATTAAGACAAACACAATCTGTCGAATGCTTTATTGAGGGAAGAACATTACATAGAGTTCATGAGCTTTCTTGCTTGACACTTTTCTTCTATCAATATGCAAGCATCTGTATGTGTGTATCTGATCTATGAATTCACATACAAACAGAAACACTAACCTTCTATTTATACACAATACACAAGTATTGTGTATTTACACATACAACCCCTATACTATTGAGTATTTACAAACATATACAATATAATTGTTTTATCTCTATTATTTATTCCCAACATTCTCCCCCTTAGAGATGAACACAATTATTAAAAGTAAAATTCATTTCAACTCTACAAATATTGTCCCTAACATTCTCCCCCTTAGAGCTGAAATGGTATCTTCAATAATTTTCTATTTTAGATTCTTTTATTTCTTCTTTTCTTTGATCTCTGAATATTCTGATCTTCACTTGTCACTCTCTAATCTTCAAGCCTCTTTATCTTTGATCTTCTCTTTAAACGCACCCCCCTTTGAACATGAACGTCCTTTGAATTTCTCCCTATATCAACTGTCTTTGAGATGTCGTTGTAATTCACTTTAGTTGTCTTCAATCTACTCAAAAGTTGTCTCTGAAATTCAGCTTTTTCTCCCCCTCATGATGTTCATAAGGATTATGAACATCATGTAACATTTTCAGAGACATAAATGCAATGAATTTACAGTAGATAAAATAAAACAACAATTAAAATTTCAAATTATTACGAATTGAATTTCTCCCCCTTTAACGGATATCTTCTCCCCCTATACTAAACAAGTCTATCTCACTCCCCCTCAAAAATTTCACTCCCCCTCGAATTGAAACTATATCTTCTCAGAACAAAAACAAATCTTTTCAACTTTGGGGAAAATGAAACACATTCATTTTGTGAAATAACGAGTCCATGTCCACATAGGATTCCTGTTTGCACAATAGACATAATCTATGTGACCTACGTTCAGCGCTGGCGTGATGTTAACACTGGTAGGATTTCCAAATAGTCATCGTGAAATCTTTTTTTCATGAAAGAATCACTCTTATTTGTTCCGGCTTAGTCACTTTGGACTAGCGGATTATAGTCACGCAGACTGTTAGACTCGATGTGTCTTAAAAGTGTATATAATAAGCTCTAGACACAATGTACATCAAATGAAGTCGAAGACCGGAGAAATTTTCTTCCTTGTTTCAATATCAAAAATATCCAAATGATATATTGATAGAAATGTGTTAGATCTCCGTGATTTTTGAAACAGAAATCTTTTGAGAGATAACTGAGTGGTTGGTGGGGTTAAGTGCATGCATCACTGGGTCCATGACGTCTTTTTCAATATCAAGTCACCTAGGGCTTGATAGATTATGAGGTTTACCCAGCAGACACAGTGTAGTTAGGATTTTATTTTCTTCAAATCCTTTCTCAACTCTCAGCTCTCAGCATTTTTCAACTAAGCTCCCTCCGGCTCACTTTTTAAGAAATAAATTTTGTCAGCTTTATTGTGACAACATGATCTGATGCACCACCATCTCCTTTTAATATCCCTCTCATTTACATTTTACCTCTGCTCGACCCTGTCAGTATCCCGTGATAACTGACACTTCTCAACTAATAAACCTAAAGAACCCTCACCCACACAAACTATAGATGGTTTGCTTCTTGGGTAGGTCTTCTGGTTCTGGTTAGACCATAGAAGCGATATTTATGCCTATCACTCAGATTGGTGCAAAATCGGAGTCAGCATAAAGATTTTCAGCTTTGAAGCTCAAGGGATATCGGAAACTATGTGATATCGGAGATTATATTCATATAATTTGGGAGATCAGAATGAAATGGAAAATCTGATATATGATATGAAAAGAATCAGATTTTCTTGAAAGAATTAGCACATGGGAGATAACGGGAGAATCCGGTATGAATTAGAAGAGTTATAACAAAGAGAATCTCAAAAGAAAATGAGATTATGAAAATCAAAGAGATTAGATCAATTAATCTTAATGATATATTTAGAGAATCAGACAAATATTCTTTTCAGCTCAAATCTTCTTTATATGTGTGAAGCATATATTTTCGTAAAAAATCACACACAGTTTTTTGAAAAAATATCATCGTCAAAGAATGTCTGAAACTCCGCCTGGAAATAAGCACACACAGTTAGTCAACTCATAAAAATGAAATCAGGAGCAAAAAATTATAAAAATAAAACTTCCTCTTTGTCAATTCAGCATCAGAGTTGAATGCAGGGCAGGAATTCCAGAAAGATTCGTCTTTCAGAATCGGGTTCTAATCTGGAATGATTAGAAACCTTTGGTGCGGAAGATCGGGTTTCAGTCTGATGTAACTGAAAGCCTTTATCTCTGGTTCTGTACTGAGAAGTACATAAACCATTTTCAATGAAGATTGGGTTTTAGTCTGAAATAACTAAAAACCTTTACCCTTGAAGTTCGGGTTCTAGTCTGAATTAACTATAAACAAATTTGAGTTGAAGCACGGGTCTTGATCTGAATTAATCAAGAGCCTATTAAAGTGAAGAACGGGTCCTTATCTGAAATGATAAGAAACCTACAAAGCAAAATTTAAGATGTCTTTGGTATCCAAACAGATTTGGATCCAAACTTGTTAGCGCTCTTGGGTACCCATTTCAAAATGGGTTTTGGTACCCATTGCAGATTATAACTATTAGCTTCTCTTTCAAAAGCAGAAAACAAATTTATTTGAGGATTTGAAAATTGAATATCTGATTTTCTAAAGAAACTTGAATTTGAATGTTCAGCCTTTTTCAAACTCTTCTTTATGAACAACTGTCCGGTTTTAGCCTGTTTCTGGTAATACTTGGTGTTTTTCTGCGAAATTTTTTTCCGTGAAGAAAAACTTGTATTTCCAGAAACTTTAAGAAAATTTGATTTTGAAGATTCACTGGTGTAAATCTTTACCGGAAGTTGTTCAATAACTTTATCTTTGCCTCTGTGTATCTTTAACAGATACTTGAGTTTAAGATCTGAAGAAGAATCAAATTTAGAAAATTCAGTTGGATTCTTTTCACTTTCTGTAGATAAATCAGATTGATCAACTTTAGATTTTGAAAAAACAGAATGACCTTTAACCTCTGATTCTTTTGAAGAAGGAGAATTTGTTTGGTACGATGAAATATCTGATCTTCTAATCCTTTGATAATGACCAAAAAAGAATTTCTGTCATTATCAAATGATTGGAAATCAGTTTTAAAAGATTGTTTTTTTATTAAAAACATATTTCTTTCATCTTCAAACAACTTAGATTTTGTTTTAAAATCTTGTTCTTTCAGTAAAAACTCATGTCTTTCCTTCTCAAGAAAAGCTTTAGTTAAAGACAACTCTTTTTCAAGAGCAAAAAATTCTTTAGATTTGTTTAAAACACAACTTTGATCAGTATGATTTTTTTTGGAAAGTAATTCTTCAAGATCTTTAACTTTCTTGTAAAGGTCAGATCTTTTAGGCAAAAGATATTTCAGTTGAGTTGCATTCTGAAAATTTGCTCGTTTCGAATCGTCAAGTTCTTTTGATAATTTAGATATTTTCAATTTAAGAGCAGTACTCTCAGAATTTTGTTTGACTTGTAAGCTCTGAATTTCTTCTTTTAGTATTGATACATCACGTAAAGCAAGAGCTTTATCAGTATTTAACTGAACAAGAATGTCGTAATTGTTCTTACGAATCTTTTCAGATTCAGTAAGTTTTTCAATCAGCTCAGACTTTGAAAAATGTTCATATGCCATTTTGAATTGCTTGAAATTGAATCTTCCAAGATCTTTTATGGAAAAACTGAGTGAATTCTGATAAAACTTTGAAAAACTATTTCAGTAAATGATAACTTGTGAAAAATCAGCTCTGAAATGACTTTTTGACATTGAAATTTCAGTTTTTCTGCAGAAAATTGCCCATAACTTTTTCTGGAGTGGAATTGGGCCTCGAAAATTTACGAAACCGACTACGCCGACTCTAGAAATGTAGATCTCCGTTCAAGCTTCGATTTGACGTATTATAGGCCTTATAACGATGTTCCAGTCAAAAGTTATGGTCAATTTAAGCAACTAAGATTATTCAGTCAAACTCAAATGAAAAAAGAATGAAACTCGAATGGTTATGAATGAAACTTGGATTATTAAGACTTATACTCGAATGCTTAATGATCAATCTCGAATGAAGCTTAATGAAACTCGATTGAAGCTTAATAAAACTCGATTGAAGAAGGTTGAAACTCGATGAACCAAGTATGAAACTCGAATGAACTTGTAGTCCAACTCGAATTACTCTTTGATCAACTCGAATGAAACATGAAGTTTCTCAATTAACTCTTTGATCAACTCGAATGAAGCATGAACAGTTGCATTTAGTTCACGAAAACTAGTTGATTATCAATTTCAGTTTTCAAGTTATAGTTTTTAGAAAAAAAACAAGGGTTTCTATGAAAAGTGAAAACTTGTTTAGATGATGAAGTTTTTGTTTTAAGAAAAATAAGATGGGTGATTTTAAAATAAGAAAAATAGGTTAGGTAATAGAAAAGTAAGAGAGAGAAAGAGAGTATTATAAAATATATAGGGTAGGTAATATAAAAGTAAGAGAGTGAATTTGAAAAGTGGTATTTTAAAAAGTGAAATGAACATTTATGAAATTGTTGTTAAGTAAACAAGTTTTCATTTTCATTGAAAAGTGAGATGAAAATTTTTAAAATTTTCATAAACTAAACGCACCCTCGAATGAAACATGAAGTTTCTCGATTAATAAAGCTTTCAACTCGAATAAAACAATACCAAACTCGATCATAAAAGCATGCAAGTCGAATAACATATAAATGAAACTCGATTGCTTTCTAATAAAACTCGATTAACACTATGATTGTAACTTTGCCCGAGTTTCAACTAAATATTTCAAAAATCAACTTCAAAAATTCAATTTTCAACAAAAATCCACAAATTGATTCCAGATTAAAATCGAATGTTCGTTTTTAACATAGAAACACTTTTTGTGAAATGGGGTTGACTAATTTCAGATTAAAAACCAAAAATTAGACAAAAATCCGTAAGAACACAAATATTTTCAAAATTCAGTAAACTTCAAATTACTTTTTGTGTGTTTGGAGTTAAAATCTGATACTTATATCATTGAATTTAAAATTCGCAAATTCGATCCAAATATTAGATCATTTCATCCACAGAATTAAAATCCTCAATTGATTTTTCGGATTTTAAAAATATTAATATAACAGTGTTTTTCAAAAAAACGATTTCAGATTCAAAAATCAATCCTTTTCAGCCATATTTGGCTCTGATACCAATTGATAATTTATATTTCTAGCAATTCATTCAACATTTTACATAAACCTTTGAACAATTAACACAAACACAATCTGTCGAATGCTTTATAGAGAGAAGAACATTACATTGAGTTCATGAGCTTTCTTGCTTGACACTTTTCTTCTCTCAATATGCAAGCATCCGTATGTGTGTATGTGATCTATGAATTCACATACAAACAGAAACACTAACCTTCTATTTATACACAATACACAAGTATTGTGTATTTACACATACATCCCCTATACTATTGAGTATTTACAAACATATACAATATAATTGTTTTATCTCTATTATTTATTCCCAACAATTATTATGACATTAAAGGTCATTTAACACTCTATGGATTCATGAAAAGATATACTTGTTGGTCATGACATGGTGAATTGTTATCTACAAGTATCACTTTGTTTCAGAACTTAATGATGGTGGTAATGATGTTTCGATTAATAACGATGATTGTGAAAATATAGACGAGGTGTTACATGATTTGGAAGGTGATGTTGAAAATTTTCATGATAAATTTCAAAATTTATTTGATGACTCAGAAAAATCATTGTATACCGGTTGTACAAAATTTACCAAACTTTTTGCAATTTTGAAATTGTTTATTCTAAAAGCCAACAACGGTTGGAGTGACAAAAGTTTCACACTTCTATTAGAGATTTCGCATGAAATGCTTCGGGAAGATAATGAATCGTCTGTTTCATTATACCAAACAAAGAAAATGATGTGTCCAATGGAAATGGAATTTGAAAGAATACATGCATGTCCGAATGATTGTATATTGTATAGAAATGAATACGAAAACCTAGATGAATGTGTTGTATGTGGTGCATCTAGGTATAAGCAGAAGCATCACACAAAATAAAGCGTTGACGTGATGAAATATGGGCCACCTACTAAAGTATTGTGGTATTTGTCCACTGTGCCAAGATTGAAACGATTATTTGCAAATGTTAAAGATGCAAGACTGTTATGCTACCATGTAGATTAATGTAAAAATGATGGAAAAATAAGACATGTGGCTGATTCTCCTCAATGGAGAAATATTGATACTGATTTTCCAGAATTTGGCGAAGAAATGAGAAATATATGGTTGGGTATTAGTTTAGATGGAATTAATCTGTTCGGAAACATGAGTAGTCATCATAGCATCTGGCCGCCTCAACCTAAAACATTGATAATTTTCATGATTTGGATTTAATAGAGGTAATTATGTTTTTATTATTCTTATGTGATACATATATTACATGCTTACATACAATGCTAATTTAAATTGTAGAAGCCTATCAAGTGCACCTTATTGCTCCCCTACGGTACAACAAAAATACTATTTGTACAACGGGGATGGTGTATCCGACAAGTCATAGGATGTTACACAATGTTTCTATACATGAGAATTATGTCAAGGTGCAGGTGGACTATGTACATTATGACTTGCCTCTTCCGGCGCCTACCAAAGAACTTACCACCCTACGTGAGACACTTAACAGTTTTATTCAGTGGACAAATAAATCAATAGATCATTCTAAGGTACATTTGAAGGGTATATTAATTCATGTATTTTTTAGTAACATGCAATCTTATATATATATATATATATATATATATATATATATATATATATGGAGGTTCAATTGTAAACTTTTGTGCATCGAGTTACAAAAGAACATATACCATCCATTAGATCAAAAAATTATATGGATTACATTAAATGGCAAAAGGGTAAATAGTTGGACAATTTTATGATCTTATGTATTGCAAAACAAACATGGAAGGGCATTTTGGGGTATGTGCATACCACATTAAATTTAATATTTTAACAAATAACTAAATAATAAATGTTATAATAAATTCAATTGATACACTTCCAATTTATCCAAAATTACACAAATTCAAAAAAAAATGGAGACATCGATGAATTTCATATTAATTGTTCAATTCATAATACATCTTGACTTTATCTATACAAAATCTATACAATTCGTGATGCATTGTTGTTAATCATCATCATCATGTATTCATCGTTCATCATCATCATTCATCTATGCATCATGTTCATCGTGATGCATCACTGTTAAACATTAACATCATTGATCGTTGATCTATGCATCATATTCATTGTGTTCATCGTGATGCATCGCTGTTAATAATCATCATCGTGTTCATCGTTCGAGGTGGCGATGGTGCATGTGGCTGAGGGGTAGGAGAAGAAGAAGCGATGGCCAAGTGGGAATGATTATTGGCGTGTAGGTGGAGACAACGGGGGTTCAACATAGTGCAGACGGCGCCATCGACGGTGTAGTTTATGGTGATGGTGTTGTTGGTTGAGGATTGCAGGCGACATCGTTTGTTGTTGGCAGCGATCGGTGTGGTGGTTAGCCGAGAGATGGTGGTGATTCAAGGAGTACAGATGGTGGTGGTGGTGTTGGCGCGAAGGTGGCAGAGGTGGTTGGTCGAAATAATGAAGGTGGCGGTCAGTGGTGGTGGTTAGCCGAGAGAAAGTGAGGGAGAAATGGAGGGTGGCGGTTAGAAGGAGAGTGGTATGGAGAGAGACGAGGTGAGAGGGAGAGTGATTTTAGGTAGGTAATTAATGCATGATTTAATTTATTAAATTATCATTTTGATTTATATAAAAAAATTAGTTTCCATATATATGTTTTTCCATGTTTACCTTTAATGCACCCTTTTTAAAAGAAATGACGCATAAAAGTTCTCTGTGGTTCCTAGGTGCATAAAAGTTCTCAATTGAACCTATATATATATATATATATATATATATATATATATATATATATATATATATATATATATATATATATATATATATATATATATATATATATATATATACATATATGTGTTCAAGTTCCATGGAGTCCTGAATTAGAGTGGAGTTCTGGAGTCCTGTACTGTCCTGTTTGGCTATTATAACCCATAATTTCTACTAGTAATGACTTAATTATGATATTTTCAAAAAAAGAATAGGTGTTTGGTGTGACACCCCTCACTTTCCATACTATAACAATATCTTATATAACATGGTATGTGGGGCAGAGTCAAATTCATCATACAATGGATCGACTTACGGCGAAAGAATACAACAACTATTATTCTCCAACAGTGTTTTAGTACAAATTATTCAATGGAAATACATGATACATAATTCAGGAATTAAAACATTGACAAATTATTTATAAACTTTCTCTTTTCCTTTGCCATTAGAGGTTCCTTACTCATTACCTGAGTATAAACATGTAAGGGTGAGCGACAACGCCCAGCAAGTACTAATCACCCTGGGTGGAATAATGTGTTTCAAAAATAATTTATAACTGGTAAAAAAAATGTATAAAAATAACATTTTTGTAAAATTATATTTTTTGTAATATTAATACAGCGGCGTGCAATCGAAAGCTATGAAGAAACCATGATACAATGGATATTGATTTCTTCATTTCATACCCGAGTTAAATGGGTATGTTTGTGAATGAAATTAAATACTATTATTTTCATAAAAGTTTTTCATCCATTTATCGTTATAAAATTAACTGGTATATTATTACCAGGATAAATCACAGAGAAGTATCCTTCGTGTCATCTCAAAAGGCTTCGCCATTTTGGCGTCATTATGTTGCCGTCTAAAAAGGCTATATATTTTTTTATAATATTACGAGTATCATTACGTTGATATTCACGAAGTCATACCAACAACTATTATGCATATTCTAAAAATATGTAAATTTAAATTTATAAATAACGTCATAATTCCAATATCATAAGAATTACTAAATCATAACATAAATCATATAAACATTACAGAGTCAAATATAATGATTCAGTATCATGAATAGAATAACAGGCTCAAAGTGGAAGTGGTTAGAAACTTATAGTATTCCAGAAGCGGTTATAAGAATTTCGTAAGAAAGAAGTAGAAAATTACTCAAAATATGACTCTTTGTTTAATAGTGATATTTATTAGTTTTGGTACGATTTTCATTCGAATGAAAAGCGTCTATTTATAGCCTAAAGTTTTCGACCGTCAACGTAAATTATGTATAAGCGGACGTTTTACCGACGCCCTTTGTCAGACGATTACTTTACCGACAATTCCTTCTACCAACACATTCAATTTGATTCTCACAATTTCATGTCCATATTTCCATTCTCCACCCTCTATCTACCATCTATTTACATATAACGCCCTCATCTGTCATAAATATATATTTAGCACCTTTTTTATATAATTAAAATTATTATCATTATATATATAATCCGATACATTTTAATAATCACCTGATATTCGCTCGATGAATTTTCGGGATGTTACATCATGTCCCCCTTAAGAAAATTTCGTCCTCGAAATTTAGATTTTGAACAAAGTTGAATAACGTTTCCTCATGTCAGCTTCTGGTTCCCACGTGGCTTCTTTATGATGCTTCCACTGGACTTTTACGATCGGAATTTCTTTGTTTCATAACACTTTGATCTTTCTATCAAGGATAGCTTCAGGTTCTTCCACGTATGCTAGCTTTTCGCTTACTTGTACATCTTTATATGTAACTTTTTCACTTCATCGGACAAACATTTACGAAGATTTGACACATGAAACGCATTATACAGATTTCCTAGTTCTGGGGGTAAATCTAGACGATAAGCCACATTGCCAATTCGTTCCGTGATTGCAAATGGCCTAATAAACCTAGGACTCAGCTTCCCTCTTTTTCTAAATCTTACAATTCCTATCCAAGGGAATACCTTCAAGAAAACGTGATCGTCAGGGTGGAACACTACAGTTCTCCTTTTCTTGTCAGCATAACTCTTTTGACAACTCTGAGCTATTTTCAAACGTTCTCTAATTTGGTCTACCTTGGTTGCTGTTTCTTGTATTAATTTTGGGCCCAATTGTCTTCTTTCTCCAACCTCATACCAGCACAATGGTGTCCGACACTTTTGTCCATATAATGCTTCATATGGTGCTGCTTGTATGCTGGAATGATAACTATTGTTATAAGCGAATTCAACCAATGGCAGATGTTCATCCCAATTCCCTCCAAAATCTATTACTGTAACATCCGGCATTAAACCAGGTTAGCAACTACGATCTAATCAGTATTTAATAGCCAATTATAACCTAATCAATGGTCATTAGAAATTAATGAAAGTGATTAACAAAGTTCATTAGAAAATTCAACTCAAATAGAATCAAATTCATCGGTGCGATGAATCGGGAAATCAATTAATCCGATCGATTTACGATATGAGGGATTAATTCAACTAAGTACATAATTAAATTATGATTAGTAACACTAATCATACACTAATAAACTTAGTTAACATTAATTATGCAAGACTAAAACAATTGATTAAAACAATGCATCCAAAAGTATTTATGAATTTACAAGAAAAGGGAAATACAAGAATACATTTCTAAATACTTTTATACAAAAAAATAAATGAAAATACACCAAAAATACCTCCCTTAGGCCAGCCAATAGGAAGGACAAAAGGACCTTGAGATAATTTATTTTACTCAACATATCAAAATCAAATCCTCTTTATTTCAATTCATCCAAGATTTTGCACTATTCTTCATCATTTCACTATCTTTTCAAGATCCAATTTTCCATATAAATAGAGAACATTTCCATTCATTTTAAACACACCAAAACCCCTCTTTTCTCTCTTCAAAAACCGGCCATAAGCCCTCCCAAAGCCAAAAACCTTCAATTTTTGGTGTTCTTGAAGTATTTCAAGTGTTCTTCATATTTTGAAGTGTTCTTGGTGCAACTTTTGCAAGAGTTTCAACTTCTTCTCATTTGCATTCTTATAAAACATCAAAGTAAGTAAATACTAACTTATTTCATCTTATATTTATGTTTATATAAGTCTTGCATAATATATATAGTCACCAACAACAACAAGTTTCATAAAAACTCAAGTTTATAAATCACTAGTTTTGTTTTTAAGTTGTTTTCTTCAAATGTGTTTATAAATATATAAACACGTTATGTAAGTGTAAATATTATGAAAACAAGTGATATATATGTATTTTATAACTTTTATACAACAAGTCTTTGAATAAACAACAAGAATCACTAGTTAGTTCAAGTTTATGAACTACGGAATTTCGGCAGAAAAGTTGCATCGACTTTAAAAAATCATAACTAATTCATAACTTAACAAAATGAGTTGATTCTTGTCTCAAAAGTTAGATCTATGTCTTAACTAAAAATTTGAAAGTTTTCATAATTTATTTTGGGGTTTAGAACTCCCAGATATTATTTGGGAAACCGAAAGTTTGACAGCTCAAAAATGGCCAACATAGGGTTTTCAACAAGCTTTTTCCCCAACCTAAACATCTCGAAAAATGGCCGTTCTTGACTTTAAAAATTCTTGGTATATATTAGTTTAATGTCCAAGAAGACCAAAGCCTAAAACGTTTTGGAGCTTGGTCAAAAACAGCCTCAAAGTAGGCCGAAAAACCTTCGAAAAAGCTGGAAAATTATATATATATATATATATATATATATATATATATATATATATATATATATATATATATATATATATATATATATATATATATATATAAACTTGACGTTTTAAGTGGGTTTTATTTATAAACTTGTAATGTTGGGTGATTTAAGACATAAAAATCTATAAATATACATATTATCATATAATAGAGATATTAAGTCCCTATTATCATTTAGGACTCATTTAAGCACAACCGGCTTCATCACCCTATTCAGAAACCATCCCAATGGACCATTGAAGAAATTCACCCTTAGGGAAAGGATGTGACTAGCACAACGGGAGTCTATCCCGGTACCAGCCCATCAGCCAAGCCTGCCGTAGTAGTAACGGGCAACCATACGAAAGTGGGGATGGATGCCTCACACACTCCAGGAGTGGAGAAACGAAGAAGGGATCCAAGGCCAGTTTGAAGTCGGAACACCATCTTCCGCTCAAGTGCCGACACTTACCAAGAAACCTACGTAACAAACGGTGCCTCTGTTGGTGGCAAGGGCCGCCAGACACGACCTCCAATTTCGACAAAATCCACCAAGAGGTCGGTGAGATCTTTGCAAGGATTAAGCAGGAGGCAATACAAACCACCAATAAACCTTGGGCCAACTAGAATACCCAGGCGATTCAACAAGACGGAATCAACGAATTGTGACAGCGCCTAAAGCCCGCAGTGCAGAACCAACCCAACGACTTAACGCTCTGGAGTACGAGGAAACCCCGGAGGCATCTCATACTTAGTACCCTTTTATAGTATTTTTCTAGGCTTTACTATCTGATACATCTTAGGGTGTGCAAGGCTTAAGAATTTATCAGAAAATTCCGACCATATCATGTACAAAGATTAGGTATCCAGCATTTTAATGAAAAACTAAGTTTTATCTATAACTAGGAGCATGAGGATATGTAGTACGACAATCTGCCTAAGAAATTTCAAACCCGTGGACTTATCCTCTTACCCCATTAGATACCACTTATGCATTTCTACTATTTGATACCGGTGCTGATAGGAGCTTTATATCCACTAAGTTCAGTTCGCAGATAAATTTCATTCTTACACCATCAAGTAGGGATGTGTGGAATGACTGGAAAACCGAATCAAAACCGAAACCGAACCGGAACCGGAACCGATTTGTAGTATTCGGTTCGGTTACCGGTTCTTATAATTTTTAATTTCGGTTATCGGTTATTCGGTTGACGGTTCTGCGGGTTTCGGTTATATCGGGTATGGAACCAAGAATTCGAAAAGTCCATGGCATGGATACCAAGAGTATTTAAAAACCCATGATGGGATTGTGAAAAACAAAAGATTATTTGAGGGTTGTCTTCCTCAATCCTCACCATACCTAACACTTGGAAGAAATAATTGCATCGATCAAATCCACTTTGTTGTAAAAACAAGCAAATTTTAAAATACAATCAATAATTAAGAATATATCACTATATTTAAAGAAGTAATTCAGAATGATATTTTATCAAGATTTACATTCAATAAAACGTTAACCAAAAGCAATCTAGATTTGAAAATCCATTAGGAATTGTTCGGGTTGAAAATCCATACTTCACGTTGACATTCATAACAAAAATATTTTTTTTTGCAAAAGTATAATAAAACGTTAATCGTGTTTTTTTTTTGTTTATATCTTGTTATAATATATATATATATTTTTTTTTTTGCAAATTTCGGTTCTAATTAGTTCCGTACCCGAAATACCCGTACCATAACCAAACCGGAACCGTGTTACAATTATTGGTTCGGTTATCGGTTCTTACAATCTTCAATTTTCGGTTTCGGTTAAATCGGTTCCGGTTCGGTTCGGTCCGGTCCGGTTCCGGAACCATTTACATCCCTACCATCAAGTGTCACTTATGCTATTGAAGTTGATGGCAGTAAGATGCTTAAGACGAATAATATAAGTCGAGGATGCTCCTTAGAATTAGTAGGCCAACTCTTTGAGATAGACTTGATGCCCATCAAACTGGGAAGTTTTGACGTGGTCATAGGCGTGGATTAACTATCGAAAAATCATGCGAAAATAGTGTGCAACAAGAAGACGGTTCATATACCTATAAGAAGGTCCTTACTGTCCAAGGCAAAACAAGAAATATCAAAGTAAGCATCATCCCTAGCATTAGGGCCCTGGAGTGTTGACAGAGAGGGAGCCAAAGGAAAAGCGGCTCGAAAATATTCTTATTATTTATGGTTACCCCAAAGGTTTTCCAGAACACATACCTGAACTCCCAACATCGAAGCAAGTCAAATTCAAAAATCGGCCTAGTATCAGGTGCTCCACCAGTGGCTCGAGCCCCAGGCCGATTAGCCCCATCAATATTGTAAGAATCGTCCAACGAACCGTAGGAGCTCTTAGATAAAAGGTTTATCAAATCGAGTTCCTCGCTTTGGAGGAGCTCCAGTTTTGTTTATAAAGAAGAAGGATGGAACCTTCAGAATGTGCATCAATTACCGGGAGCTAAATAAACTAAGAGAGTTGATATCCGCTCACAAGGATCAATGACTTGTTTGACCAAACTCCAAGAATTAAGCTTCTATTCGAAGATCGACCTAAGGTCTGGTTATCATCAGGTTAGGGTTCACAAGAAAGATAGTCCAAAGACAGCCTTCAGAATCCGTTACGGTCATCATAAATTCCTATTAATGCCATTTGAATTAATCAGTGCCCCAACGGTATACATGGACCTCATAAATTATGTGTGCAAACCTTATCTAGACACATTCGAGATTGTATTCATGAATGACATCTTAATCTACTCACAAAACAAGGAGGAGCACGAGCAAACACTTACGACTGATTCTAGAGTTGTTGAAGAAAGAACAACTATATGCCAAGCTTTCTAAGTTTGACTTTTGGCTAAGATAGGTAAGATTTCTCGGGCACGTGATCAATAGTAGAGGATCCAAGTCGACCCCGCAAAGATCGAGGCTATCATGAAATGGTCAACCCTTAGAACCCCCATAAAGATACGACAGTCCTTAAGACTCGCCACTTATTATAGGCAATTATTAAAAATTTCTCAAGGATCACCAAGAACAAAACTGACCCGAAAAGACATTAAGTATGATTGGGGCAAGGATCAGGAGACATCATATCAGTTATTAAAGCACAAACTGTAAAGCGCGCTTATTTTATCCAAGAGAAGCAAGAAATTTGTAGATTACTGTGACGCTTCACACAATGGGTTTATATAGAAAGATAGGGTCATAACTTATACTTTATGAAAACTTAATGTTCACTAGGTGAATGACACAACGCATGATCTAGATCTTGGAGCAGTAGTCTTTATCTTTAAGACTTGGAGACTTTAGTTGTACGGTAACAAGTGTACTACACTCACACACCATAAGGGCCTCCAACACATGTTGAACCATAAAGAGTCGGATATGAAGTAGTGCCATTGGATGAAGCTAATAAGTGATTGCAACTGTCAAAAATCGTTATCACCTGAGGAAAACTAATGTGGTTGCAGACGCTCACAGCCGAAAGGAACGAGCTAAGCCGTTAAGAGTACAAGCCCTAGTTATAACCATTCAACCAAACCTTCCTCCCTTAGTTCATGATGCACAAGTAGAAGTTGTTAAGGAGGAAAATATGAAAAATGAAGCCCTACACGGAATGGATAAATAGTTTGGGATAAGGGCTAATAAAAAAATTGATATTTCATTAATAGAATCTGATTACTCTGTCTGGTGGAATAAGAAAGCTGGCTATGGATGAAGGACACAAATCAGGATATGTCGTTCACCCCGGATCTGATAAAATGTATCATGACCTCAAGGAACTATACGGGTGGCCTAACATAAAGGATGACGTTGCCACACATGTCAACAAATTCCTATCATGCTCCAAAGTTAAGACCAAGCATCAAAAACCAGTTGGGTAATAGTCGACCGCCTAACAAGATCCGTGCATTCCTACCAGTCAAGGAGAACAACAGGATGAATAAGCTAGTCCAAACGTACCTCAAAGAAGTCGTCTCCGGACACGGAGTGACTATTTCAATGATTTCGGATACAGATAGCAGATTCACATCTAGATTTTTGGCAAACGTTACAGCAAGCTTTGGGTACAAACTTGGACATGAGTACCACCTATCACCATTAGACTGATGGTCAAAATGAAAGAAAGATTCAAACCCTAGAACCTATGTTAAGAGCCTGTGTAATGGATTTTGGGAAGTGTTGGGATACTCAATTACCATTAGAAGAATTATCATACAACAACAGCTATCACACACGGTTTAAGGTTGCTCCATTTGAGGCCCTGTACGGACAAAAGTGTTGATCACCCCTTTTCTATGCCAAAGTCAGGGATAGTCAAGCCTTTGGCCCAGAAACCATACTTGAGACCACCGAAAAGATAGTACAGATACGGAACCGACTAAAAGCTACTCCCGATCGTCAGAAAGGTTATGTGGGCGTAAGAAGAAAGTCCCTTGAGTTTCAATTAGGAGAAAGGGCACCGATGAAAGTCTCGCCATGGATGGGCGTGATACGATTAGGAAATCAAAGATAACTGGATCCTCGTTACATTGGACAATTCAAGGCCTTAAAAAGAATTGGACTAGTAGCTTATTGTTTAGAGCTACCACCACAGCTTAGCAGCATGCACAATACCTTCCACGTATCCAACCTTAAGAAATGTCTGGCTGATGAAACACTCGTCATACCCATGGACGAGCTGGAGTTAGACGATAAGTTGAACTTCGTTGAATAACCTGTGGAAATAATGGACCGAGAAGTCAAGAAACTAAAGCACAGCCGGATCTCGATAATAAAAGTCAGATGAAACTCTAAGCAAGGTCCTGAGCTTACGTGGGAACGTGAAGATCAGTTCCGGGAAAAATACCCTCATCTGTTCTTAAATACTCAAGGAGTGGAGAACACGAGATAATTTCGGGACGAAATTCCCTTAACAGGGGGAGACTGTAACATCCGGCATTAAACCAGGTTAGCAACTACGATCTAATCAGTATTTAATAGCCAATTATAACCTAATCAGTGGTCATTAGAAATTAATGAAAGTGATTAACAAAGTTCATTAGAAAATTCAACTCAAATAGAATCAAATTCATCGGTGCGATGAATCGGGAAATCAATTAATCCGATCGATTTACGATATGAGGGATTAATTCAACTAAGTACATAATTAAATTATGATTAGTAACACTAATCATACACTAATACACTTAGTTAACATTAATTATGCAAGACTAAAACAATTGATTAAAACAATGCATCCAAAAGTATTTATGAATTTACAAGAAAAGGGAAATACAAGAATACATTTCTAAATACTTTTATACAAAAAAATAAATGAAAATACACCAAAAATACCTCCCTTAGGCCAGCAAATAGGAAGGACAAAAGGACCTTGAAATAATTTATTTTACTCAACATATCAAAATCAAATCCTCTTTATTTCAATTCATCCAAGATTTTGCACTATTCTTCATCATTTCACTATCTTTTCAAGATCCAATTTTCCCTATAAATAGAGAACATTTCCATTCATTTTAAACACACCAAAACCCCTCTTTTCTCTCTTCAAAAACCGGCCATAAGCCCTCCCAAAGCCAAAAACCTTCAATTTTTGGTGTTCTTGAAGTGTTTCAAGTGTTCTTCATATTTTGAAGTGTTCTTGGTGCAACTTTTGCAAGAGTTTCAACTTCTTCTCATTTGCATTCTTATAAAACATCAAAGTAAGTAAATACTAACTTATTTCATCTTATATTTATGTTTATATAAGTCTTGCATAATATATATAGTCACCAACAACAACAAGTTTCATAAAAACTCAAGTTTATAAATCACTAGTTTTTTTTTTTGAGTTGTTTTCTTCAAATGTGTTTATAAATATATAAACACATTATGTAAGTGTAAATATTATGAAAACAAGTGATATATATGTGTTTTATAACTTTTATACAACTAGTCTTTGAATAAACAACAAGAATCACTAGTTATTTCAAGTTTATGAACTACGGAATTGCGGCAGAAAAGTTGCACCGACTTTAAAAAATCATAACTAATTCATAACTTAACAAAATGAGTTGATTCTTGTCTCAAAAGTTAGATCTATGTCTTAACTAAAAATTTGGAAGTTTTCATAATTTATTATGGGGTTTAGAACTCCCAGATATTATTTGGGAAACCGAAAGTTTGACAGCTCAAAAATGGCCAACATAAAGTTTTCAACAAGATTTTTCCCCAACTTAAACATCTCGAAAAATGGCCATTCTTGACTTTAAAAATTCTTTGTATATATTAGTTTAATGTCCAAGAAAACCAAAGCCTAAAACATTTTGGAGCTTGGTCAAAAACAGCCTCAAAGTAGGCCGAAAAACCTTCGAAAAAGCTGGAATATTATATATATATATATATATATATATATATATATATATATATATATATATATATATATATATATATATATATATATATATATATATATATATATATATAAACTTGTCGTTTTAAGTGGGTTTTATTTATAAACTTGTAATGTTGGGTGATTTAAGACATAAAAATCTATAAATATACATATTATCATATAATAGAGTTCTTAAGTCCCTATTATCATTTAGGACTCATTTAAGCACATCCGGCTTCATCACCCATCAATCTACGCAAATTTGCATTTTTTCGCTCGTATTTGCCATCGCACTCACGGTGAGTCTTCATAGCCCCTATTTTCACACTGTTATGTTTTGGGGTTGAAATACATGCTACATTTTTATATGGACATAGAAACAACTTCATTTCTATTATGTATTACACATGTGGTTCCATCAGCCCTCAAATCATGAACCGTTAATTGCATTTATTTGTAAGCGTGAATATATTGTGGATAGATCTATCGGGAGTCATGTCCTCCATTCGGGTTAGTTCAGCTCGGCTAACAGCGAGTGCATATATATTTAACACACGGTATTACGTATGGGAATACTGCACAGGGAAAACTCATTTAGTTAAGCTTCGGTTGCATGATGGTTTATATGTAATACATAACATGGAATTTATGATTTTATAAATTCAAACTCAACTGTTGTTGTCCATACAAGTCAAGATTTATGTGTAAACCTATGAGCTCACCAACAATTTTGTTGACGTATTTTAGCGTGTATTTTCAGGAAATTATGGCAAGTGTGCCACTTCAAAAGTATTTTTCAAGCTTCCGCACCTAAGGAGTCGCATGCATTTTCAAAACCACCGGAGATTTAGTTGCCTTATTTTTATTATTTTAATTATGTATTTAAATCTCTGTACCATGCGAACTACTCTTCTTCCTATCAGGCTATGTAAAACATTTCTATATTTTAAAGTTTATCGATGTATTTTTTTGAAAACGTCCATATAGTGGTCGTTCATTATGATTATGGTTACGCTTCCGCGTCGTCACGCTTCGTTGCCAACCGGGGTAACGGGGTGTGACAATTACACAAGTTCGCAACATATCTTTAAATGTTTGAATTGTGCGTTCACTTTGTCCATCTGTTTGAGGATGGTAAGCAGTGCTCATTTTTATCTGGGTACCTAACTCTCGTCGAAAACTCCTCCAGAACTTTGAGGTGAATCGACTGTCACGATCTGACACTATAGATACTGGTACTCCATGTAAGGATACAATCTCCGTTATGTATATTCATGCTAGTTTGTCTAAAGGAAATGTCTCTTTAATGGGTAAAAAGTGGGCTGACTTGGTTAGACGGTCAACTATCACCCATATGGCATCATGTTCTTTTTGGGTTTTTGGAAGCTTAGTCACAAAGTCCATTGTGATGTAATCCCATTTCCACTCTAGAACTTCGAGCGGTTGTAAGTCTCCATAAGGCTTTTGATGTTCAGCTTTAACCAGTTGACAAGTTAAACATTTTTCTACCCACTTTCCAACATGTCTTTTCAATGCTGGCCACCAATAGTTATTTTTCAAATCTCTATACATTTTCACACTGCCCGGACGTACTGAATACCTTGTATTGTGCGCTTCAGCCAATACATGATTTCGTAATCCTCCTATTGATGGAATCCAAACTCGTCCCTCGAAGCATAATATCCCTCTTCCTTCCATGGTTAGCTGCTTCTCATACCTTTTATTCTTTCTGCACATTGCTTACTTTCCTTGAGGACTTCCTGTTGTTTCTCTTTGACTTGATGTAGGAAATCAAGACGTACTTGCATGACACACAACTTGACCATTGTGGCTCTTCCACTTGTCTTTCGACTTAGCGCATCAACTACTACATTAGCTTTTCCTGGATGGTATAATATTTCACAGTCGTAATCTTTTAGTAATTCCAACCATCTCTATTGTCTCATATTCAGTTCCTTCTGAGTGAATATGTATTTCAGGCTTTTGTGGTCTGTATAAATTTCACATTTTTCTCTGTACAAATAGTGACGCCATAACTTTAATGCAAACACCACAGTTGTCAACTCTAGATCACGTGTTGGGTACTTTCTCTCATGTACTTTGAGTTGTCAGGATGCGTAAGCTATCACTTTGCCATGTTGTATCAAAACACATCCTAATCCATTTAGGGATGCATCACTATACACAACAAATCCACCTCTTCCCTCTGGTAGAGATAAAATAGGTGCACTCACCAACTTCTTCTTTAACATCTGAAATGTTTCCTCTCTTGCTTCATTCCATTCATACTTAGCACTCTTTCGTGTTATTGCTGTAAGTGGTGCGGCAATCTTGGAGAAGTCTTGTAAGCCTAGAAAAGTACGAACTTCTTTTGGAGTTTGTGGTTTTCCCCATTTGGTTATTGCTTCTACCTTTCCAGGATCAACTTTAGTATCTTCGTGACTTACTACATGTCCCAAAAATTGCACCTCTTTCAACCAAAATTCACATTTTGAGAACTTTGCATAAACTTTCTCTTTCTTTAAAAGTTCCAATATTATTCTGAGATGTCGGGAATCCTCTTCTTCAGATTTGGAATAAATGAGAATATCATCTATAAAGACGATCACAAACTTATCCAAATAAGGTTTACAGACTCGGTTCATCAAGTCCATAAAAGCTGCAGGTGCATTGGTCAAACCAAACGGCATAACTAAAAATTCATAATGTCCATACCTTGTCCTGAATGTCATTTTTGGTATATCAGATTCTTTGACTTTCAATTGATGATACCCTGACCTTAGATCAATCTTTGAAAAATAACTAGCTCCTTGAAGTTGATCAAAAAGATCATTAATTCTTGGGAGTGGATACTTGTTTTTGATAGTGACTTTATTCAATTCCCTATACTCGATGCACAACCTCATTGACCCATCATTCTTCTTCACAAATAGTACTGGAGCTCCCCAAGGTGAGACACTTGGCCTAATGAATCATTTATCTAATAGCTCCTAGAGTTGGTTTTTCAATTCATTCATTTCCATAGGGACCAATGGATATGGGGCTTTGGATATAGGAGCTGTTCCAGGTACTAAATCGATGGCAAACTCCACTTGCCGATCAGGAGGTAACCCTAACAAATCTTCTGGAAGCACTTCTAGAAAATCTCGAACAACGGGAATGTCATTGAGATTTGAGCATTTCTTTCCTTTCTCAATAACATGAGCCAAGTAAGCTATGCATCCTTTACGAAGACATTTTCGGGCTTGAATCGAGGTTAGAAAGTTAGATGACGACAGGTTTTGTTCTCCCCGGAAAATTACTTCTTTTCCTTCAGGTGTGTAAAATTTAACAGACTTAATCTTGCAAAGAATTGATGCATTATTTTTAGACATCCAATCCATACCAATGATAAAATCAAATTCTCCTAACGGCATTGGAATTAGGTCAATAGGTAACTTATTCCCTTCGACTTCTATGTCACAGCCAGGACACCATTTATTCAAGTATATTTGTTCATTGTTGGCTATTTCTACTTCTATCCCTATGTTCATATGCACAACAAGTAATGAATAATGTCTCACATAAACGATCGGATATGAATGATCTAGATGCGCTCGAGTCGAACAATACTTTAGCGTAAGCTGAGTTGATTATGAGTGTACCTGAAACAACACCATTGATTTCTCTAGCCTTCTGTGTAGTCATCTAAAATGCTCTTCCCGTGGTCTTGTTTGTTGTTAGATTTTCTTTTGCAGTGGTGGTCCCTGTAGGTGTTTGCTTTGTTGCTCCTCATTTTGTGTCAGTTTGTTGGGGACAGTCAGGTGCTAAATGGTTAGGATCTTGACAAATAAAACATCTATGATTTTTCACAAGAAATTTGCGGGTTTTATGACCCATTCTACCACACGTAAAACAAGCACCTGTATTTGCCAAACATGGCTTGTCACCATGAAACTTCCTGCAATTGTCACAAGCTTTCCCCTTTTTGTCAATGCCGTATCGGTTACCTGAACCTGCATTATGGGATCAAAATGCATTGTTCTCATGAGTCTTTCCTTTAAACTTCTTGTTTTCTGGATGACATGTTTTCTCTTCCTCCCATTTCCTCTTGTCAACACGTCCTTCTTCTTTCTTTCTCCTATACTCTCTCTCTGCCACCAATGCTGCTTCTACTGCTTCACGATAAGTTCTTGGTTGAGTCATTGATGTTGGCTCCCTGATGGTGGTTTTTAATCTGGTAACAAACCTTTTTGCTTTTAGCATTTCAGTGGCTACAAGGTAGGTAGCAAAGCGAGACATTTCAGTGAATATATTGGCATACTCCGTAACAATTTGAGTGCCTTGCTTTAGGTTCAGAAATTGTTCTTCAAGAGCATCTAGCAAACCTTGAGAACAATATTCGTCAAGAAAGTACCTCTTAAATTCTTCCCACGTGACATTCTCTATGTCTCCCATACCAATAGTTTCCATTAACATTTCCCACCAATGGATGGCTGTTCCCCGCAACATCATGGTGGCATAAACCACTTTCCTATTATCCTCACATCTGCTTATGCGAAAGATGTTCTCCATTACTTTTAATAAGTTAATCGATTTAATTAGATCAGCTTCTCCATTAAATTATGGAGGATTAGCACTTACAATTTCCATGTATGTGCACTCTCTTTCTCCCGTAGAATTATTGGGTTTTTGACGATACCCTTGTTCTTCTAGTATACCAGGTACGACAGCCCGTAACATCCAAGAAAACTCTTGGGATATGTTTGGTTCTGATTCGTTGTTAGTGACCCGAGGCCTGGTCCTTGGTCTGCCCCTTCGGCCTGCTGCTGGTGGGGTGATCATGGGGATTGGTTCAGGAGACTCCTCTTTTCTAGACGGTGCCATTATCTGAAATGTTTTTATTAGAATACTTTAACTTCATATTCTAATTTAGTAATTAATTACTATAGTCAAATTGAGCATTATATACTTGATCACAATAGTTATATTAACTAGAAATTTTTATTTTACAATCGTTTATTCCTTATATAGTGAATTTCTTATTCATAGAAAAAGTACATAACACTTTTATGGTCTTATATTGGGAGATGATCCTCCGTTAGGTTCAGGGGGTGACGACTGATATCTTATTGGTTGTTGTCCATACAACATCATCGTTAGGCGTGCATTGTCTATGTCTAAAGCATTTTCCCTTGCTCGTTCTGCCTGTAATTGTTGTCTAACTTCTTGTAGCCCGTGCCTGAGAATGATTATCTCTTCAAGTGAATGATCATTCTCTTCAATTAGTGCATCTATTTGCTCTAACCTATGTTCCACCATTGCCTCGAGATCCTGATTTTGCACACGTCTCATAGCTATTTCTTCCACCATTGAATTGAATTCCGGTAGGCTCAAGGTTCTAGTTCTGATTGTCGTTTCATCATCCGTTAGTCCTGCTTCTGGTTCATGTTCTTCATTTTCTTCTAGAGATGGTGGTGGTGCTAAGATAGGGGCATCCCAATTTTCTGCTTCCCATGGAAAAGGCACTTGGAAGTTCATAGGATGTTCCTCGTCATATTCTTCAATATCAATTTCGACCTCTACGAATTGGGCGTCTTGCATAAGATTATTGAGGTTTTCTTCTGGGGCATCTTCTTCATGATTCTCTTCAGGGTTTTCTTCAGGTTCTTCTTCCATGTCTTCTTCAGGATCTTTCTCCATATATTATTCCGGATCTTCTTCTGGATCTTCCTCCGGGTCTTCCTCCGGATCTTCCTCCATAGGCGTATTATTATTTACGGGGTCTCTTAATGGTTGGGGTTCTTGAAAGTTATCGGGTGTTTCTTCCACCCACCCAGAATTTGATGTTTCTCCTTTAGACGAATCATTACCATTTGCCATCTGTAATATTAATATTTTTTTTTATCTTTGCTTAAAATCGTAAAAAAATATTTATTTATTAATAGTAATTTTTTACTCAATTTACCTTCAAAAATTACATTTTTTACCCATTAACGGTCGAGAATATAGCCGTTCAACGGTTATATCTCTTTTCTTCCTCTATAAATTCATCACAAACTTCCCATTTCTTTACACTATCTCTAAAATTCTCACTATTCCAATATTACCACTTTCTCCCATAAATTCTAAGATGGTTAAACTCATTCCTTTGTTTGCAATCATACTCATCCCGGTGATGATCTATCTGCATTCACTTCTTGAATCTGAAGAGAGACCGCCATTTTATTTTCTTGCTACCATCATTATGGTACTACTTCCCATATCCATGGCTATGGAGTGGTACTGACTTTAATACTGTAATAGTTATGTAATGTAATAATGCCACATGGAATTATTTTTGTGGCGAATTTATTATTAAAGTTTTTCTATTTCCTACCGTATGTTTGTTTCTGAAGTTTAAGTTTAGGCTCTAATTTAGATACCTAATTCTCTCAAACTAATGCTCTGATACCACATGTGACACCCTCACTTTCCATATTATCACAATACCTTATATAGCATGGTATGTGTGCGCAGTCAAAATCATCATACAATGGATCGACTCGTGGCGAAAGAACACAACAACTATTATTCTCCAACATTGTTTTAGTACAACTTATTCAATAGAAATACATGATACATATGTCAGGAATTAAAACATTAACAAATTATTCATAAACTTTCTCTTTTCCTTTGCCATTAGAGGTTCCTTCCTCAATACCTGAGTATAAACATGTAAGGGTGAGCGATAACGCCCAGCAAGTCCTAATTACCCTGGGTGGAATAATGTGTTTCAAAAATAATTTATAACTGGTAAGAAAATGTAGAAAAATAACATTTTTGTAAAAATATATTTTCCGAAAAATTAATACAGCGACCTGTAACTGAAAGCTGTGAAGAAATCATGATACAATGGATATTGATTTCTTCATTTCATGCCCGAGTTAAATAGGTATGTTTGTGAATTAAATTAAATACTATTATTTTCATAAAAGCTTTTGAGATGGCACGAAGGATAGTATAATATTACAAGTATCATTATGTTTTATTCATGAAGTCATACCAACAACTATTATGCATATTCTAAAAATATGTAACTTTAAATTTATAAATAACGTCACAAAATTCCAATATCATAAGAATTACTGAATCATAACATTAATCATATAAACATCACAGAGTCAAATATAATGATTCAATATCATCAATAGAATAATAGGCTCAAAGTGGAAGTGATTAGAAACTTACAGTAGTCCAGAAACGGTTATAAGAATTGCGTAAGAAAGAAGTAGAATATTACTCAAAATATGACTCTTTGTTTAATATTGATATTTATTAGTATTGGTGCGATTTTCATTCGAATGAAATGCGTCTATTTATAGCCTAAAGTTTTCGACCGTCAACGTAAATTACGTATAAGCGGACGTTTTACCGACTCCCTTTGTCAGACGATTACTTTACCGACAATTCCTTCTACCGACACATTCAATTTGATTCTCACAATTTTCATGTGCATATTTCCATTCTCCACCCTCAATCTACCATCTATTTACATAGAACCCCCCATCTATCATAAATATATATTTAGCACTTTTTTTATATAATTATATCATTATATATATAATCCGATACATTTTAATAATTACCTGATATTCGCAAGATGAATTTTCAGGATGTTATAATTGGGACTAAAAGGGTATTTTCGGTATCAAGAATCATGATAAAAAGAAAGTAAATAAATTAAATTTTGGAAACAATTTAGTAGTCAATCTCATATCCCTATAATGACTCCTCCATTTAATTTTTAATAATGCACATGTTCACGAAATGATGGAAGACATGAACGACATGATCAAGTTATGAATGTATATGATCAAAAAGGAACTTGAATCTTGTCCTTCTCGATGTGCAACTTTAAAATCGTTTCATAATTCTTAATGCAAATGTTCACGGTTTTTGAACTATTTTATGGAGATACTACACTCGTTTTAAAATCGTTTCATATATATTTGCACATGTTCATACTACACTTGTTCAAATAACGTTGTTCAAACAACATTCAATGGAGATACTGAACTATTTAATGGGGATACTACGTTTGCACATCTAACGTTGATACATGTGCATACGAAAATTATGCATATTGAAATTTAACATGTGCATATCGGAATTTATAGATGAAGATGGATGATTTGATTTGCAATGAAGATGGATGATTTGGGTTAAAATAAAGAAATGAACATGTTGATGGATAGAGTAAAGGAGAGATGATTATGAGAGAAATTTGTAATTATGTTATGGAATATGCTAATAATTAGGGATTCACTTTTAATGAAATTGATGTTAGTCAATAAAAACATAGTATGACAAATATACCCTTTTGTCTTTTGAACCAAACAAGGTGGGATTCCACAACTCCACTCTATGTTGGGACTCCATGGAACCCAACCCGATATATATATATATATATATATATATATATATATATATATATATATATATATATATATATATATATATATATATATATATATATATATATATATATATATATATATATGGGTTGAGATCCATGGAGTACTATATTAGACTTGAGTACTGGAAAACCATATTAATGTACATGTTCATTACGATAAACTGTTAAAATTTCTTGTAAAATTATAATATACACATATTCAAAATTGCATTATAATTGACTAATTCATGTCACTTACATGTTCATTGAGAATAAATGTGTAATTTCATTCAAAAGTGGGCAATATACACATGTTTATGCATTTTGAACATGTGCATATTGTTATTTTGCATGAAATGGAACATTTTATCATAATGAATATGTAAATGATGTGAACTAGTCAATAATAATGTACATTTGAACATATGTATATTGTAGTTGTGCATTAAATTTAACATATTATCGCAATAGACATGTACATTTAATATGGTACTCCAGTACTCCAATCAAATATGGTACTCCATAGATCTTGAACATATATATATATATATATATACATACATATATATATATATATATATATATATATATATATATATATATATATATATATATATATATATATATATATATATATATATATATATATATATATATATATATATATATATATATATATATATATAGAAGGAGGTTTAATATAAAACCAACACGCATCGGAAAACCTTAGAAAACCTCCATGCACCACCACAATGCATCACAATTTCCACGTGATGCATCACAATTCCCGCGTGATGCATCAAATTCCTCGTGTGATGCATCAAATTCTCGCGTGATGCATCAAATTTCTGCGTGATGTATCACCTGATCCAATGACTATAAAGTGGTTCCTGAGGTTTCCGATGCATATAGGTTTTCCATTGAATATATGTGTGTGTGTGTGTATGTATGTATGTATACACATACACACACACACAGATATACATATATATATATATATATATATATATATATATATATATATATATATATATATATATATATATATATATATATATATATATATATATATATATATATATAACATGTTAATTTATAGTTGTCCAAGAGTCTTGACTCACACCTCCCACAAGTTGCATCTACGTCGACCCCTATCGAAAGTTCTCATGAAAACGAAAATACTAAATCTTTTACTTAATATATGGATACGTATTAAATGAAATCAAATATGGATTTTAATAAATTGGTGTATGTGAAGGATGACAAGTTGAAAAAACAACATTTAAAGCGTCTAAAGGATGGACGTAAAACCATTTTACCGAAGTCAACACTTATTCAAACCGGATATCACAAAATCATGTCATGTGCCGACCCTACGAAATGGTTTGACGCGATTGTTGAGCTAGGGATCTTTGGTGATGATGTATATGAATTCACTTTGGTGCTAACCGACATATTGGATATCATGTTGGGTAGTTGGGTTGATGTGAGGATTAAAAATCACTACCTATGATTAATTGGTTTGAATCAATCAGAGTATAAACCAATAACCTTGTATTGAATCAAAGTCCAATTAAAAAGTTTGCGGAATAACACTTAACTGTTTTAAGAAAAGCTTTCAAAACAAATAACACATAAATATAATCAATAATCAAAGATCACTTGTATTGCCAAACTCAATGATTATAATCACCTCTAATCTGTTTGATTAGACGAAGAACACAGATTGTTCTTAGGGTTTTACAACCTTAGAGGCTTATGAAAACTTAATCAGAAAAGCAATTACAATTGAAAATAAACTTGTACGTGCAGAACCTACAATAGAAAACCTATTCTACGTATATGTATAATGCTTTCTGATTTGTTTCCTTGAGAAACTCTGATTTTTCTAATAGTAGATATGCCTGAATCTTTGAATATATATCTTTTCTAGAATTTCAACACTTTCTGTTTATTGAGCTGTTGAGCAGCTTGAAGACTATCTGTTGAGCAGCTTGAGCTTGAACACTGGCAACTTGAACTTTTGTACTAGCAGCTCGAACTTTCTCAACTAACAGCTTGAACTTTGTAATTACACAGAAATCTACTAACAGTTTAAGAAATCTAACTAACAGCTTGACATACTTAGAATATTTCCCAACAATCTCCCCCTAACTTAAATTCTTTACACAAGACTTTAAGTTTCTACACAAATAAGGGAATAAAACAAAGTAAAACTGTTATCTACAAACTAAGGCATCCAAAAACTTACTGTTGTGAAAGTGTTTGCTTAATTGCCTTCAAAAATTCTCTTTTCATTTCTTCTCTATCACAGTATATCTTCACTGAGCTCAATTGTACTAACCATGCCCTTGGAAGACCAAAGAATTCAAAATTGAAGAACATGCTGGATCCATTTGCAAATCTGAGTTTATATGTCTTTGATTTCACATACAGATCAACATTTGCAATCTTCATCTCCTTGGCATCTTCTATATCTTTTCGGATAGACTCTGGATCAAAAATGATTTTCAAATCTTTTATAGCCTGCTTGACCTGGGGTAGTGAAGACCTTGATTGACTCACAGTTCTAATATGGTGCATTCTAGTAAGTTCATCCATCCCTGGTCATCCCTTGAACTAGGTGCATTATACTCTTGTATTCTTCCTCAGGACCAGCTTCTGTTCTGACTACAAAATGATATTTTAAATTAATGCCATCCATTGACTTAGCATACCAGTATGTAATAGGAGGTTTTGAGAAGTCATGCTGATCGAGGGTCTTTTCAATCTCCATCACTTTTTGAAGCTGATGCTCAAATAACACCCTTTTCACCTGATCAAGCTTTGCTTGTTGAATGGCTTCTGATTGAGGATTAGTAGCAACAGCTTGAACAGGAGGAGAAGGATCACTGACACCTGCTTGATTATCACTTACACCAGCTTGAATATCACTTATTCCAGCTTGAACTGGTTCTTGGAGGTTTTGGACTTGATGGGAGACTTTGGCTATCTTTCGTTTTTCCATCTCCTTGTCATGAATTTCCTGCAGCCTTTCTGTGCTCCATGACTGAGCCATCTTCTTTGGAATCCCAACTGAATAAGAGAAATTTATCAAAAACTTTCTGTGCTCTGCCTTTGAATGCCCTGTTGGCATTTTCCTTTTCTTATCATTCTGTTTGACCACAAACCCTCTTAAGTAATCACCTAAGGTTTCATCATCTTGCATTGGAGCATGGGTTTTCTGGTCCAAAAGATCATCCTGTTCCTCTGCTAATTTTCTGGCAAATTCAGCATCATGATCAACTTGGGCTTCTTTAGATGAAAATTTATGCTTTGGAGATTCTATGAGTATGCCCTTGCCCTTATCTTTGGTTGCAGAAGTTGTAGATTGGACTGTACTGACAGGAGCTTGAATTCCTTCTCTAATAACAACTCCAGTTGTTCTTATAGGAGCAGGTTGAGTTTCTAGGCTAACAGCTTGAGTAGCTGTTGGGACTGTTAGCCTAGAATCTGGGACTGTTTGAGCAGGAGCTGAAGCTGTTTGGACTGAACTAGGGATCTCCTGATTCTCCCCCTTTTTGGATGCATTGGTTTGGCCAGGAGGACCTACAACCTTTGCCATTAGGGTTCGAATCATCTTCTCAAGTTGAATTATCTTATTTCCACAGAGAGTGAACCCCTGATGAAAATAATCCATTCTTTGATTCTGAGCTGCTACTGTCTGTTGGAGTGCTAGGATTTGTGCCCACTGTGCAGCAATAAGGGACTAGTAATGTTCCAATACTGCCACAACAGGTTTCAGCTGAGGATCCGTCAATATCATAAGTTGCAGACTAGCCTCAAGATCAGCAAATGAGAGTGGTGCTTGTGATCTATCACTGGCAGGAATTCCAGAAGTAGAAACATCTGGGCCCCTCTGTTCTTGGTTCTGGGGACTTCCAGAAGGTGCTTGCACACCCTCTGTTGTCATGGGTGTGGTCTTATTGATGTTGACACTGTCCTGTGCCTCTTGTGCAGAGACATCAATAGTGTCAGCCACAGAACCCATATGGACATCCTCTGTTGGGATGTCCACCTCCAAATTGAGGATGGGAGTGTCCTCAGTGGGTGCCCTTTGGATTTTCTGTGCAGAAGTGTCCTCCTGCACAGGGATATTTGGCTCTGGTATTTGGGCTGAGGAGGAAGGAGCTCCTGAAATCCTTTTTCTTTTATATAGTATAAGTGGGGATGTGGGTTTGATAGAAGGATCAGATGGAGTATTTGTATCATGAGGAGTGGGTTGGGCTCCTGGGGGTGAAGCAGTGATGGAAGGCTGAGCCTGCTCAGGACCCTCTCATCTGTTTAGTGGATTGATGCCCAACATTGCAGAGGGCAATGGGACATCTACACTCAAAAAGTTGGCACTCGATTTTAAAAGACGTTTTATTGATGGTAAAGAGTGCCTATGGGAAACATGAATCCTTTTATGGACATTGAAATTATTGCAGGTTCTTGCAAAAATTTCAGCAAAAAACCTAGGATACATCAAAAATTTCCCATGCTTTAGGGCATGATGCCTTAACATACCCTGAAAAATCATATTCGAAAAATTGAACTGTTGGCCTGTAGATAAACACACCAAGGCAGTGGCTATATTAGAAGAAAATTCTGACCAACCAGTTCTTTTAGGGCTTATGCATTGTTGGATAATATGTACAAGATATTTCCACTTAGGGGCAAAATGAGTTTTAAAGAAAGTATATGAATCAGTAGGGCCCCTATACCCTATAGCAAAAAGGCCTTCATGTAAGGCAGTAAGAGATAGATCAGAAATACCTGTGGCATCTTGAAGATGCAAGTGTTGGCGGATGATGTCCTCAGTGATGGTGACTGTGTTACCATCGATTTTGGAAGTCAAAGAAGTGACTCCGTTGATGGTTTGAACAGAGGCATATTTCCAAAACTGCTCTATATGAGATATGTAGATTGTGGGGTTTATGGTGAGAGCATGATGAATATGGGAACTTCGAAGGAAGTCCATCATGTCGTGGAATGGTTAAAGGTCAGTGTGTTTGAGAGAATAGGGAAGAAATTTGTGTTCTTTGACAAACTCCATTGAAGATCAAACGGTGATTTAGGGTTTCAGGAAAGTGTGTGTGAATCGCTCAGAGAGAAAAGGAAAGTCGTGGAAGATATTCGTGCAACTGGTAGTTGCAATTGAACGAAACTGGGACCTTTAAAGGTTTGGGGTTTTGAAAATATCTAATCCTGCGCACACACTTATAAGAATTGACCGAATTACCCAGCACACTTTGACAGATCAAGTGAAACAACTAACAGTCCGAGTGAAATGAACTAGCAGCTTGAGAAGAGACTCAAGCTGTTAGTTGAAAAGTAAGCATATTCTAATGAAACAGTCTCTCCCTTAATCAAGCATATGAAATAGATATATTCCTCAAAAAATAAGAGAGAATGATGAAAAACGAATTAATCCATATTAACCATGCCAATATTTGATACTAGGAAGGTGAATCTTCCTACATCAAATGGTTTTGTAAATAGATCAGCTAACTGATCATGAGTATGAATTTTGGTAACTTGGATTAATTTCTTCTCATTACAATCCCTTATAAAATGAAATCTGATGTCTATATGCTTGGTTTTGGGAAATTTCACTGGATTTTGTACAATGCTTATTGCACTTGAGTTGTCAATGTAAATAGGAGTGGATAGGAAATTCATACCATAGTCTCTCAGTTGATTTTGAATCCACATCACTTGGGAACAGCAGCTTGCAGCTGCTACATATTCTGCTTCAGTGGATGAGGTGGAGACAATTGTTTGCTTTTTGCATTGCTAAGAGACCAGTCTTGCTCCTAGATATTGACTTCCACCAGTTGTGGACTTTCTGTCAATGTTGCATCCACCATAATCACTGTCAGAATAGGCTGTTAGTTCAAGAGGAGGGTCTTTAGGATACCAGAGGCCCAAATGTGGTTGGCCTTTGAGATATCTAAAGATTCTCTTAACAGCAAATAGGTGTGAGCCCTTTGGAGGACATTGAAACCTGGCACAAACACAAACATCAAACATTATCAGGTCTAGAAGATGTGAGGTACATAAGTGAACCTATCAAGGATCTGTATAGATGAATGTCCACATCTACTCCATCTTTGTCTGCATCAAGCTGCTTGTGAGTGTCCATTGGAGTACTAGCAACTTTGGTATCTTTGTAACCAAACTTTTCCAGTATGTCTTTAACATACTTTGATTGACTTATAAAAAGTCCTGTAGGCTTCTGCTTGACCTGCAATCCTAGAAAGAAGGTGAGTTCTCCCATTGAACTCATTTGAAACTTTTTGTGCATCAATGCCTCAAACTTTTTACACAGACTGTCATTGGTAGACCCAAAGACGATATCATCAACATAAATCTGAACAAGCAAAATCTCAGATTTGATGGACTTTGTGAACAATGTTTTGTCCAGAGTACCTCTCCTGAATCCATTCTGTAGAAGGTATGATGACATAGTGTCATACCATGCTTTAGGGGCTTGGTGGAGTCCATAGAGGGCTTTGTCTAATTTGTAGACTCTGTCTGGATACTTGTAGTCCTCAAATCCAGGAGGTTGACACACATAGACCTCTTCTTCAATTGTATCATATAGGAAAGCAGACTTCACATCCATTTGATACACTTTAAACCCTTTGAAGCTTGCATAGGCTAGGAACAGTCTAAGGGCTTCTATTCTTGCCACTGGAGCAAAGACATCATCATAATCTATTCCTTTCTTGAGTGTATCCCTATGCTACCAGTCTTGCTTTGTTCTTGATTACTATCCCTCTCTCATCCTTCTTGTTTCTGAACACCCATCTTGTACCAATTGCTCTCTTTCCTTTAATGAAGATCAACTAGAGTCCATACATTCTAAATCTTGAATTGTAGTAGTTCTTCATGCATTGCCTCAATCCAAGATGGATCTTTCAAAGCCTCTGATGCCTTTTTAGGTTCTAACTGTGACATGAAACAGGCATGTTCAAAGTCAGCTAGACTGAATTCAGGAACTGCTGATGCAGCATCAGTAGACTCCTTGTAAACCATTGTCCTTGTCTGCACAGGAGTGCGTGGATCACCCATTATCTGATTGAGAGGATGATACTTGTGAACTCTGAGTGTTGGCTCTCTGTCTGTCTGAAAAGAAGTTCCTAGATTTGTATCATCTCCTTCAGGACCACTTGATGGTTCAACTTCAGGAACAACTTGACTAGAAGATGGGACTGTTTCCCTTTGTGATGGAGCTGTTTCCTCAGGACTTGGGATTGGCACTTCATAGTTTGGATTTGAATCATGTTGAGCATCCACTACCCCTGGTGGGTCACAAGATAGAAGTGGTAGAACAGTATACTCATCCCATTGAGCAGAATCTTCAACAGTCTGAAACTTTGTGCCAACAGCTTGAACATGTGTGCTACCAGCATGAGAATTTGTGTTGGCAGCTTCAACCCTGTTTTCATCAGATTCTGCAGTATACTCAACAAAGCTCAGAGAATTAGTTAGTGAATCGAAATCAAACAACCAATCAGGACCAGTGCCTTTGACATTTGCAGTGTTTTCATTAAATTCAACATTGGCACTTTCTTCAATGGTTTTAGACACACTGTTATATACTCTATAGGCTTTGCTTTGAGTCGAGTATCCTACAAAGAAACCTTCTTCAGCCTTACTTTCAAACTTTCCTAAGTGAGTCTTAGTGTGAAGAATGGTGCATGAACAGCCAAAAGACTTTAGAAAGGCGATTAAGGGGACTCTGTGATGGAATAACTCATATGGAGTTTTCCCTTGTGATTGAACAACTTGAACCCTATTTAGAACATAACAAGCTGTATTGACTGCCTCTGCCCAAAAGGTCATTGGTAGTTTAGAATCAGCTAGCATGGTTCTAGCAGCCTCAATTAAAGTTCTGTTCTTTCTTTCAGCTACACCATTTTGTTGTGTTGTTCTTGGTGCACTATATTGTCTAGCAATGCCTTTAGACTCACAGAAACTGTTTAGGATATGGTTTTTAAACTCAGTTCCATTGTCTGACCTTATCACCTTAACTTTTAAGCTGGATTGGTTTTCTATCTTAAGAATAAATGATTTAACTAGCTCAGCAGTTTCATCTTTAGTCCTAAGAAAGTAGACCCATGTGAATCTGGTGAAATCATCAACAATGACTAAACAGTAAGCTCTTTTATTCAAACTCAAAACATATGTTGGACCAAAGAGATCCATATGAATAAGATGAAGAGCAGATTAGATTGAATTTACTTCTTTGGCCTTATGAGAAGTTTTGTGTTGCACGCCTTTAAGACATGCTACACAATGATCATCACAGATGAACTCCTTTTGTGGTAAACCTCTTACCAAATTCTTTTTGACTAAAACATTCATAGACTTGAAGTTCATGTGACACATCCTTTTGTGCCAAAGAGCAGACTCATTAGATGATGCCTTGGATATCAAGCAGCTTAAAGTTTTTGATTTGGATAAAAGATATGTGTCCAAACAGTAGACATTGTCCTTTCTTGGTGTTCTAAGTAAAACAATATTTTCAGGTATTTTGAAATCTTTTGAAAGAACAATGCACTCAGAATCTGTGAATACAACAATGTTTTGTTTATCACAGATTTGAGACACACTTAATAGATTGTACTTCAGCTGTTCAACATACAAAACATCATTGAAAAGCATATTGCCTGCTTTGACAGTACCTTTACCTGTGACCTTACCTCCCTTGGAATTTCCTCCAAATGCAACAAAACCTCCTTCAAATCCTTTGAAATTTGACAAGCATTCAGAATTGCCTGTCATGTGCCTAGAGCATCCACTGTCCAAATGCCATCTTGTTTTATGTTGTGACCTGTGGGTGCCCTGCAAAAATAAAATCTTAGTTAGTAGTGGAGTAACCCAAACCAAGTTGGTTTTGGGTTGTCCTTGTGCATTGACATAACTAAACACTGTTTGTGACTTTGTATACTTAGTGAGATCCACTAGTGGATTCTGTGAAGAGTATTTAGTTATGACATGAGGTATCCAGATGTTCTTTCCAACCTTTGCCTTAACAGTCTCAGATGATCCATTACCAGTTCCAGTTTTAAGCTTAGCAGTTTGAACTGGAACCTTAGTGCTAACAGCTTCAGAGTTTGCACTACCAGTTTCAACTTTAGGCCTGGCAGTTTCAATATCTGTATCAACAGTTTGATCTGAGTTTTTGCCTTTAACACACCATATCTGTTTAAAAACTGATTTGGGTTTTGCCAAAACTTGTTTTTGGTGTGTGGACTGTTTTTTATTTACTTTTAAGAACCTGTGATCAACTGTTTTCTTTGGAACTGGTGCAGCAGATGGTTTGGCCTTTAAATGATCTGTGTTTTGAACAAATGCCTGCTTCTTAATCACAGTCTGTTTTGCAACAGATGGTTTGTACAAGCAATGCCTGGCCAAATGGTTTTTCCTGCCACAATGGAAACATCTTTTGACTGTTTTGATTGGAGAACCAGTTTTGTTGGACCATAACTGGTTTTTATTCCTTTGATTTCCCCGTACCTGCTGTTGTGTGGGAAACTTTTGAACACCATGCTTTTGGCATGTGCAGATTGGAACAGTCTTACTCCTTTTATTACCTTTTGAGGAAGATGCAGTGTTACAGTTAGGAGGTACAAAAACATGTGGAGCAGCATGGCATGCACTCATCTTCTCTTTTCCTTTCTTACTGGGGTTAGAGGTTTCTATAGGTGCACTCATTTTTTTGTGGTCTCTCTCAACTTCTTTGCACTCACATCCTTCATCTGGAATCAGGTCTCCTTTTGATTCAGGACTGCTGTCAAGAATAAGATCTACAGTTGTCATGGACTCATCTAATGGTTCATTAACAAGCCTATCAGCAACTTCACTCATTGGATGAATGTATTTGTTGTTGTATGGAGGTGGAGTGGCTTTGTATCCTATACCTTCTTTGGGATTGAGTTGAGATTTTACCCTATCTTTGAATTGAACTTCCATTAGGTGCTCCAGCTTTTGATTTGCCAATTTGAAGTTTCCTAAATCTATATTGACAGATTCTATTTTCTTGTTAGCTTCTAGCACCTTCTGTTCAGCCTCATTTAATTTCTTATTTAAAGACTCTATTTTCTTATTCAGCTCCTTTTTCTCCCACTCATGATATGTTCTATCATGTCCCATTTGAATTTCATTATCTTTATAGTCATTGATCTGTTTTTCAATATCTTCTATTGCCTGCATGTATTCATATCTCCTTTCTTCCATCTTAGCTAGAGTTTTGCACATGCTCTCATTATGATCTTTGTACTTTTTAACCATATTTTTGCATGTTTGAGAGCAGAGTTTAGCATTTACCTCAGATGGTAGTTCAGTGGAAGTGACATTAGATGTTTCTGCCATAAGAGCTTGATTTTGAAACTCTTCCTCTGTCTGATCACTCCAGTCAAACACATTGTCTTCTTGAGAAACAAGTGCTTGTGATGATGAAGCTTGAGTAATTTGCTAAGGCCTTGGTGGCTGTTGACTTTGGGATCTGCATTCTCTGGCAAAGTGTCCAAGCTTATGGCATTTAAAGCATTCAACTTTTGATTTATCAAATGATGGTTTGCCTTCTGGTCTGGCTTGGAAATTGGATCTGCCAGTTCTTTTCAGAAACCTTTTAGCCCTCATAGTCAACATTGCATGCTGCCATTTTAAGTCCATCTCTTCTAGATCATCTGGATGGATTTGTTCTAAATCTTCAGCATTTAGAGCAAACAGTCCATCATTGGCAACAAAAGCTTCATAATGAGCTTCAGTAGAGTTACCATCAGTACCTGAAAAGGAATCACAACAGTTACATTTTTCAGTTAATGCTGATGACAGCAGAGCAGTGTTATGATTATAAGAAAAGGATTTCTTTTTAGTTTCAATCTCAGTTTCAAACACTCTCAGACTGTTGTAAAGGTCATCCAACTCTATTTCATCAAGAGTGTCTTTGGTTCTCCATTGGGCAGCATAGACTGTCCACTCTTCACCAAGAGATCTAAGGAATTTTCTGTTTACTTCATCTTGATCCAAGAAGACTTTGGCACTCTCCAATTCACCTATCAGTTTATTAAACCTGTGAAAGATTTGAGTAAGGTTTTCATTCTTGCCACCAGAAAAGTTTTCATACTGCCCAGATCTACTACTGCTATTATCAAATTCTATTGCAGAAAATTAAAATTTTTAAAAGAAAGCTTCTGACTTTGAAAACAAAGAAAAACCTGTGGCTCTGATACCACTTGTCAGGATTAAAAATCACTACCTAAGATTAACTGGTTTGAATCAATCAGAGTATAAACCAATAACCTTGTATTGAATCAAAGTCCAATTAAGTAGTTTGCGGAATAACACTTAACTGTTTTAAGAAAAGCTTTCAAAACAAATAACACATAAATATAATCAATAATCAAAGATCACTTGTATTGCCAAACTCAATGATTATAATCACCTCTAATCTATTTGATTAGACGAAGAACAAAGATTGTTCTTAGGGTTTTACAACCTTAGAGGCTTATGAAAACTTAATCAGAAAAGCAATTACAATTGAAAATAAACTTGTACGTGCAGAACCTACAATAGAAAACCTATTCTATGTATATATATAATGCTTTCTGATTTGTTTCCTTGAGAAACTCTGATTTCTCTAATAGTAGATATGCCTGAATCTTTGAATATATATCTTTTCCAGAATTTCAACACTTTCTGTTTATTGAGCTGTTGAGCAGCTTTAAGACAATCTGTTGAGCAGCTTGAGCTTGAACACTGGCAACTTGAACTTTTGTACTAGCAGCTCGAACTTTCTCAACTAACAGCTTGAACTTTGTAATTACACAGAAAATATACTAACAGTTTGAGAAATCTAACTAACAGCTTGACATACTTAGAATATTTCCCAACAGTTGATTATGCAATCATTATTTGGTTCGTAAGGTAAATACTTTAATGTTTAATCCAATAAGAACAATTTTGTATTTATGTTTTATTATATTATAATACTAGGTTATATGCTTATGTACTACATGGGTTGAATTTAAAAAAATTAAGAATAAATATTTATAAAAACACATGAATAATTATAAAAAATTGAGTTTATTAGATTTTAGTTAATTATATATTATATTAGTTAGATTAGATTATAATAGATTGAATTGTACTTGATTTTAATTCAAATTTAATTTTAGTAATGACATATGACAGATTAAAGTTTTGACACGTGATGAATTGAATGAGGAGTCAACACGTGACAAATTAGTTACTCGTTTAATAGTATTTATAGATATAAATATGTTGTAGGTCTACCATCAAATGCAGAAAATACGGAATAATAGATGTGCATTTTTAAACCCAACCATGATTCAAGCATCAAAGTGTAAAGATAATGCAGATGTTGATAGACATTACATGCTTCGAGCAATGCAATATCATCACCATCAATCTTTTTTCCTTGCCTCATTTTGGCAAAGATATTTTTATTCTACTGTTCTCATTGTTATATGATTTATATGTCCATTATATATAGTCAAATGTTCATATTATTACCTGAGCAACCATTGGGTGCTTCTTATAATCATTCCTCGAGCAAAAAGTGTATACATATGGATTCGATGAAGCGTGGAAAGACCGCATATGTTTATGAACTCACTAGACATGTCGAATGGTAATCCACTATTAGCTATCAAAAATGTTACTAATGTATATACCATTCACAATTGTTAGTAAAAATGTTAATCCTATATTGTTTATTATTTTAGGCTAGTTAAAAGTTACAATCAAAAAGTGTTTGATGCTCATTTTACATGGAAGTATGTTATTGTAATGATCTCGATCACTTTATGTTACATATATACAAATCAATTTCATTTTGCATTTTGTATAATAAATGATTAATTTGATATTAAAATTTAGTGCAACCAACAATTGGTGTTTGGGGAGTGTGGCTACTACGTCATGCGATGGATCCATGAATTCGTATATAATGGACAATACAATTTTTCCCAATAAAGTATGTAATTGTAGAATCTTTTGGAGTTGTCTTTTGCTTTAAAATATCTCACTTGTGCAAATTAATTTATTATTTAACTTGTATATAGCTTCCTTGGAAGAATGCATCTCCTTTTACTTCGACCGAGTTGGACCAAGTCGTTGGTATCTGAGTCAAACTATTTCTGCCAGATTTTTTTAAAAAGCTAATCAGGTACGCTTTTTTGTTTTGAGCTCAATGATGATAAAGTTATTATAGTAAGTAGCATGCTACTATTAGGAGACATGTTAGTCTTGATATCATTACAAATTCAATATCATTCGGAGTTTGACTTAAACTAAGAGCTTATATGTATACTTATAATCTAGGTTGTGTGGTTGAAGAGAGACATATAGAATCTTATTTACATTTATATGCTAATTAAAATAGAAACCAAATCTCATTTATCTTTTACATACTGTGTAGATGATTGAGGATGAATGATTGAAGGAATTGAGTTTTGTCTCAAGTGAAAGGTAATCTCACAAATACCGGTTAATTCATATGGATTTTTTAATTTATATATGTTTTGTGTTTTAAAGTTCTTAGAATGTATGTTAGCCACACAAACATTACGAATTAATATAAGAGAACCCATATTGATTCACTTTTTATGGAGAAGACGTGGTGATCTCAATAGACTTTATATTTAGATAATAGAATGTTTTTTGTTAGTGTTGACTAAAGTTCATTGTGATTATGTTTTATAGGTAAGAATTGAAGTGTTCGAGGGATGGTCAAAAATTGGTGTGCAGTGGACAATGAAGAATCGTGGAGTTGGAGCGTGGAGGAGGTGTTTATATACAGTTTTTGGTCTTAAAGATTTTGGAATCCAAATATTGAAGTCTTATTTAGAGACTTAAAATGTATGCTTTTGAGGTACAACTTGTAAGATTGGCATGTTATGCATGTTGAAATAGTTTATGATTTGAATGTTATATGTATGCTATATTTTTCGCACATATTAGGAAGTGCAGGTTACAATTAAATTAAGCTTTATGCTGAAATAGATTAAACCAAAAAACTTCAAAAAAAAAAAATACTTTTTGGACCAGATTTTTTAGTAATAAACCGAGCTATATGTAAGTATTTTTCAGAGCTTTATGTTAGATGGACCCGGTTATTTAATAAGAAACCTAGCTCTATTTAAGTAATTTTAGCGCTTTATTTATAAAACTCGACTTTATTCTGAATCTGACCCTTTAACCGGGCTTTATATAGGTTCATAATAAAGTCATCCCCCATTCAAGCTAGGTTAATAATCGGACTATATTTCCTTTTTAACCGGGCTTTATTAGGTTTTTTTCTAGTAGTGAGTCATCCGAATTTGTGATGTAGACATGGCATCACTCTCATAAACGTATCTATGCAATATCGAGGATCTATCAACATTTGATGGAAAATTTTGAGTACGTCGTGTATCTCTTTGCTTTTTGAATATCATAACAAAAGGAGAACGATGACGTGTAAAATGATGTTCCACCATGCCAAGATCAATGTCATTTGTCTTTCCCTACCGTTGCATGTTGTTAAACTAAGTCAAACCATTTTCCTGTTTAATTATGCTACAAAAATTAGATAAACAATAAACCAACCTTGAAAAGGTCATGCAAACAAAAGCACTAGAAACCTCCAAATTTAATGTGTTTTATAGCACAAAATTAGTCTAGTATGTAGCCAAAAATAGCAACTAATAATAACCCAAATCATCCATATGTGAAGTAAAAAATAGCAACTAATAACAACTCAAATAATCCATATATGCACTTAAAAAATAAGCATGATGTAGACTTTGCTGAATAATAACTACTGTAAAAAGATAAGCATCATGTTTCAACCACTCCTAAATAGTGTGATGCCTAGCCACGTATGAACAACTAACTGTTACTAACATGGTGGTTTTTTCATGTTTATTTTAGTGTATAGGCCATGTCGTTTTGTTGGAAAGCACAAAATAGATTTTAAATTGGTACCTAGATCGATGACTAATGGGAGACTCAACTCCAAAATTGATTAGATTTTTGGATGTGCTTTAAATTGGTGGTGCTGTGAAATGAGAAAACACATTATATAGTGTGCAGATAGACTCTGGTTTTACAACCAACATAAATTGATGCCCATCAGGTGTGCTGGTGTTCTTAATAAACCATGCCATGTCTTCCTTTGTTTCTAATACTCTATTTTATTATCACAACAACATGAGTTTATTGTAATTTCTACGCCATTTGCAGGTCTTTAGTGGCCTACAAGAGCGGACAATAATCAAATAGAGTTGTGGTACCTAAAAATTTCAGTCTTAAACAAGAAAAATAATCAACAATAATCAACAAAAGATTCGCAAATCAATAAATAGAGTTCCCTCAAAGTTTAACCGTGAAGAAAAATAATCAATAAAGATTCGCAGATCAAACAAATTTAACGAACATGAGAAAAACAGATCATAAAAACATGAACAAAATCGAGCACACTAAACAAAATCGAGCAAATCAATGAGAAAATCAGATCATACGAACGACGAATAGAGGAGTGTACTTGTTGATTGCGATCTTGCAAAGAAGAAGAGCGTGTGATGAAGAATGACAATATGTGATGGAGAGCGTGTGATGAAGACGTATATGTGGGTTTAACCTAAAATTATATGTGAGGGTTTTTTAGTAATTTATGATATTTCTTGCTTTAGGAATTTAAATCCACCACATATACCCATGTATCTCAGATGCCATTAGTGGAAAATTAAAACCCAGTGTTATTTAAATTCTTTTGTCTTTTTATACCAAACACATGAATTGTGTAACGCCCCATTGCTAATAATGCAGCGCTTTTACTAAAATCCGCAACATAAACCTCGAAGTAATAAAATTAAGTTTTCTAAATTCAAACCACAACGATCAGAGCACGCTAAAATTTAAATGTAGTTATTACAACCAATTCGAAGTCTAGGGATCTACCCATCGCAAGTACAAAATATAAATTAGAGTTACTGCGGAAGTCTTTCTGATACCATAAATCCTCAAACTCTAGATCCTGAAGCTGGTGCTTTTCCCTTATCAGCTAAACCTGAAAAGTTGCCCCCACAACCGGGGTAAGCCGTCGCCTAGCGAGTAACAGATTTAAAAGCACAGACAAGCATATATAACATTATCAACACAAATATTGGCTCAAATTCAACATGTGTAGCATTACGACACGCTCGATTTAGCATACACGAATAGGGTATTGTTACCGGCTCACCCGATAAAAAGTACACGGCGTACGACTCGCTCGGTTATCACGTGTACAAAATATGCGGCTCGCCCGACATGCAACTCGAAGCACGCAACAACCTCACTTAATCCACATAATACACAATATGCATACTGGGGAAAGGGTTCTGTAACACCCGCTAAATTTTGAGGTAATTAATTTATTTCGAGTCATTTAATGTAATTATTAATTCGAGAAAATAGGATATAAACTATCAAACCATTATATATATATATATATATATATATATATATATATATATATATATATATATATATATATATATATATATATATAGAGTCAGGTTCAAAAAAGTACCTCTCGAAATCAAGTGCACCCGAAGGTACCAAGCTTAAAAAACTTTTTTTAAATTTTTTTTCTCATAACCATGTTTAATTTAATGTTATACACATGATATATGAATTTCACATACATTCACACTTTTTGTGTCCTTAAAAATTATGTGAATGCTCAATGCATATTTATGTGAATGGTCATTCATGTGAATGGTGTGAATGACCTTTCACATGATTTTTTTTTACCATTCACAAGAATTATGATGTTGCTCCTTTTGGAAAAAAGTCTTATAATGTTGTCTTATACGTGTTTATTCAAAAAAAAAAAAATACATGTGAATGATCATTCACATTAGGGTGCACTGGGTACGCTGGAATCTCATAGGTACGCTGATGAACCTGATTCTATATATATATATATATATATATATATAAGAAAATTCATCACATCCTAGATTTTGTTAAGGAAAAAGGAGTAAAAGAAATTGGTTAATTGTCTATATATGAATATAATGTATGAAAAATAATAATAATAATAATAATAATAATAATAATAATAATAATAATAATAATAATAATAATAATAATCAGATGATGATGATGATGATGATGGTAAATACATGCATGCATGGATGCATTAAAAAGCATCTCCATCATCATACTACCTCTCATACATTACTATATATATATATATATATATATATATATATATATATATATATATATATATATATATATATATATATATATATATATATATATATATATATATATATATAGATTTGGGTTCAAATGAGTACCACTAGTTTTGCGGAGTACCGGAGGTACCTCGCTTAAAACCATTTTTTTTGAAATTTTTTTTCATAATCATGTTTAAATTAATAATATAAGACTACTTGCAAAAAATCACACCTAAACACACACTATAACTATGTGAAACGTGCAAGTTCACATGAACTGCACTGTTGTGAATGTATGTTCACAGCTAAGCATGTTCACATGAATTTTTTCACGTTCACATGACTTTTAAGAGACTAGAAAGTGTGAATGTGTGTAATTCTTTTACGAATAGGCTTATATTATTTGTATCTAAATTAATATGAAAAAAAAAATTAAAAAAAAAACTTTTTTTCGGAGCATGTTCACATCTAAAACCCGTGTGTTCACAGGTACTCACGGTACTCTGCATTTTTTAGGTACTCACACGAACCATATTCTATATATATATATATATATATATATATATATATATATATATATATATATATATATATATATATATATCTACATATATATGAAACCCTACTACAATTTCATCACCAACTCTCACCTTCATATAAAAAACACACACACTTTTCTGGAAAAAAAATATTGAAGAATTTGGGCTTGAACTCAAGGTTGGATCAAATTTCATCATCCTCATCATCAAATCAAACATAACATTGCTAAACTTGAGGTAAACAATAAATTTACAACCCAAATTTATATTCCCGTATTTAGTTTTGATTGATATTGGAACACATAGGAATGAGTATAGATATTGTTTATAAATCTGAAAATGAATAACCCACAACATCTAATATCATTATCTTCATCGTTTTCTTGCTTTAAAAGTATCAAATGTTCATCAATGGTGGTTTAAATGGGTTATGTGATTCAATCAAAAAATAGGCACAACACACTACAACAAAATGAACCTATAGCAACATGGGAAAAGTGTTGTGTTAGGCCTTAAAAGTGTTGCTATAGGCCTAATGCGACACTTTACGTAGTGCCACCTTAGCCAACGTCGCCTTAGGTCTAAAGCGACACTTTCACTAGATAATGCAACACTTTTCAAAAGTGTTGCCATTATTTTATAAATGCAACACTTTTTACATTCAACATTTTTTATATTTTAAAGCAACACTTTTTAATGTGTTGCCATTATTTTATAAATGCAACACTTTTTAAATGCAACACTCTTTATACTCTAAAGCAAAACTTTAATTTATTGTTACCAACTTATAGCAACACTTTACTTATCAAATGTTATTATTATGTAAATGCAACACCATTATCATTCTATTGCAACACTTTATTATTGTTTTAAATTACATAAATGCAATATTTTATAGACAAAAGAAACACATTCATTATTTTTTAAATTTAATGCAAATACAAATATTTATTTAATTGCTTCGTGATAGTTTTTCTACTTACAATTCAATTTAACAAAAATAATATCATTTCATAACATATCGATCAAAAAGTATTTCAAGTATATTAACGTCTACAACCAAAATAAGGATCATCAAATGTATAAGCGATACAACAAAAAGTAAATTACAATCTTTGGAATGCATGTTCAATTCATCTTCTTGTAATTTCTTTCATACGAAACCGACGCTTATCATGCACAACTCTCCTTCTGTTGATCACTTTGCATATGTCAAAAGAAAGTAACTAACCTGCAACATATGAAAATACATACGATGGATACCATATCGTTAGTGTGGTTTCTAAATTATATATGATAACAAAAACATTTTGAAGCATTATTACAGTGCAGTAAAAGACAGTTTAAAAACATCAAAAACAGTTTAAAAAACAACAAAAAAGCAGTTTAAAAAAGCAGTATTACAGTGCACTAAAAACAGTAAAAATAAATTAAAAAAAACATAATATTGATATAATACCACAAATCACTCAAATTGATACATCAATACAGATTATCATTTCTCAAGTCATTTTAGTTTACAATCTAGTTGAATAACAAATAAATTAAAATACATATATAAAAAACTTAGTAGAAGTCTATAAACTATGCAAGAGTTAAGAAACAAAAGACTAAACTAGTCATCAGGGTCGTTCTAATCAAAGTAACCAAGATTCATGTATAATACAAATGATAAATGAATGGCAAAAAAACTTACGATTAGATTATGTCTAAATCGAAAACTTTGCAGTACCTTAAAAGAGCATAACCTGGGGATGAGGCATAAGAATCAAGCCACAAGCAGTAGTGCAAGTCAAGCCTCTTGAAAAGGCAATACCAACTACACCATGTTTTAAGAGTGACAACAAGAAAGGTAGCTGCCCTTATTGTTTGTACAACCAAACTTCAAACAGCTCCTATGCATACAAAGTATTTCATACAAAACCCAACATTTTAGGTATGATAGCAGCTAACTTAGTACAGTGAGAAGTTGAGAAAAAAAAAGAAGTGCAAAAAATGATCACATGTGTATCTTGAATTTACACTTGCATAGATATCCAATCATTCATAAGGCAACTACACTATTATATTAAACTTGAATTTACACTTGCACAAAAAGTTGATCACATGTGCATCTTGAATTTACACTTGCACAAAAAAATGATCACATGTGCATCTTGAATTCAAACCATGTAATCACATTTCATGGGTATCAAAGTACAAAGAAACAACTACACTATTATATTAAACTTTATAATCACATTCAATAATCCATTTATAAATCACAACTATACTATCATATTAAACTATATAGTATCATATTAAACTATATTAGGCCACTTGCTAATGGTCTAAACTCTAAACCAGAAATAATATTAGCAAAGATCCCTGATCAATCGATAGCATGAATACCAATACGAGCGCAAATAATAAACAATCAGACTGTTACAAATGTAAGGTCTACGACTGCAAGATCTATCTAGACGCGGATCCGTGAACGAGTGCGGAATCCTCGTTGACGGTTAGACGGACAACTCTCAACCAACGGAACACGGAGACTATTAGACGCTGAACGAACGACACACGAACGATCCTACGAACTAATTCTCTCCGAAACGGGACTCACCTAGCTGATAAACTCGAGATCGCCACTTGCTTAATTCCTCACGAATTCTGCAAAAAGTCTCCTAATTATTCGAGTCTATCCCTAATTATAGACCCTGATTCGAGTCTGTTGTGGGCTAAGCTCGAATCTGGCCCAAGGCCCATTCGAGTCTGTCCATATTGACAGTCTCGAATCTAGCCCATTCGAATCTAAGGTCTCATTCGAATCTGTCTCAGATTCGAATGTATTCCCTTAAGTAATTCGAATCTAGCCAAAATACATAAACTCTTAAGTGATAAAACTTATGATATTACCTTATGATTGATTTTATCTTTGAACTTTATGTTTGAACTTCTTGTAATACGTTACATCAAGTTCAAACATACAAACACTAATAAGCATCAATCATATATAATATATATATAGCAAACACATGCTAAATCACAATGTAAGACCACTTAGACTGCTATCGTCACACGGGATGTACCAACAGACTCCCCCTTGACGATAGCTTCTAATAATTCACACATTTGATTTAAGAACTTGGTTTATTTATTGATTCAAAACACTACCAGCATACAGACCTTTCTCGACGCATACCTTGACCACATTTTCATACTTACTAGCCTCAGTATCCATATGTGCGTCACTGGAAATCTTACAATTATACAAAATCTGCAGATCTTCTTTAGATAGGTTTACCAGGTGAAGCGGGTCATAGACTCTAAGAATAACATTTTCTTCTAAGTCTTCCATAACCGCTTCCCCAGTTTCCGTGTCAGCATACCACCACTTCAGATTCTTCAGAATATTTTGTGGCATTGGCTTGAGAGGAACCTTCCTAAGACATCTAGCCGGTTTATAGTGAATCCTCATCCAAGGTCGTCAAGTTAGAGGATCAATACGTGACGGATCCTCTACTCTTCTCCCGACCCTTGGATTCAAACGTTCGAACTTCCTTGATCTCCCTTCCTTTCTTATGATTCTTTCGATTACGCTCGCGTAGGGATCATTGCCAATGTTTATAAGATCTTTCCAAGCTAGCGCATTGATTTCGATTTTTGGCAGGGAGTTGAACGCTTTTAAAGTTCGCCTCATGTACTGAAGCCCGTCTTTTCTCTTTATTATAAATAGCTGCAGATCTCTGTCAAAGAACCAGCTTAAAATTCGCTCAGACAGCTTCCCAGTACCTGGCACTTTCATTGTCTTTTTAATTGCTGCTTAGCTTTCGTTTTTCTTCATTAGTTAGCTCTCTTGCAGGTTCCTCTGTCGATGGCTGAGGATTCAATGCAACATTAACTATATCTGCATCGACAATTTTATTTCCATCAATCATGTAAGTATCAGTGATAGGATTCTGCTGCACAACTATCTCGTCAGCTTCATCATCCTCATCAGCAAGTACTTCATCACCCGACTGCCAGTCTACTATCTCCCCTGGCACAAACTCCCCTTCCTCCAGCTCTTCATCTTCATTATCAAAACCTACATCCAGTGGATCATCATCGAGATCCATGAGCGCTTCAATCATCTCGCTGATCTCAAAGTCTGTAGGCTGTTTAGATGAACTGGCCTCACCCCTTTCTCCTTCGCCTTGACTAGGCTCCCCCTGAACTTGTGTAACTTGAGCTGCAGAAAAATCTACAGACTCAATCTCTTTATTCGCACCGGGATCATCGCCTTCATTATCATCTCTTCTCTGCACCTCCTGATCTCGGCACGATGTCTCCCCCTGAGCCTGTAAATTTTTCATTAACTGCTCAATTAGGGAGCGCATCGACCTTATCTCAGCTGCCTGATCGCAAACAAAAGTTTTCATTTCTACGTTCTCTTCCTGGACTTGCTCCACAATCTTCTTCAAATCGGCATTTTCTTTATCAAGATTTGCATTATGAGTCTGAATTTCTCCGATCGCCTTTGTTAGGCTTAAGATTTGGACATTCTGGAAGTCAACGCGAGCTTTAAGCTGCAGAAACCTTTGATTGTCAGTGTATGTGGTCGAGGTAGATGGAATGGACTGTATAGGAGTAGGAATGAACGGTGATGGTATATACGGTTCATCTTGAGGTGGTGGTGGTGGTGGACTGGTGGTTTGAGGTTCTTGATGTTGTGGAATTTCTGGTTGATCTACAGGAGCTGAAGATGATCCTTGCATGAACCTGTGACGTTTGGCCCGTTGCCTTGTCACTAGTTGAGGAACTTCCTCTTCTTCAAAATCAGACTCCTCTAATTCCCTGTTCACGCGCCTCCTCGAACCACCCTCATTTATAATCAATCTCGAACCGTAAGTTCCAATTTGAATATCAGGAACTGCAGCTGCCGGAACTTCCGCTGATTCTGAGTCGGATTCCGAAGATGTTAATCCGTCATCTGCCCCTTCTGGCTCGTATTCCTCCACATCTCTAAAAATATCATCTTCATCTGCTGGTGGACTAAGCAGCTCACCAACCAATGCTGCTGCAACATCTTCATTGGCATGAGGCCCTGCCTCCCAAATTTCATTAAGCGTCTGGCTTAGCTGTTCAGCTTCTCTCGCAACATTTGAGGGCCCAGCTTCTTGAATATTTGAGGGCCCGACTTCTGTAACTTCTGGTTGCTGGCTTGTCGAAGGCCTGATTGCCGGAATTTGACTCGCTGCTGGTCTCTGTCGGCGTCTTGGATCACGTGGCCGAGCACGAGGCTGTTGTTGCTGTTGTTGTTGTTGTTGACGTTGTTGCTGTTGTTGTTGTTGTGGAAACTCAACGACCCCTGCCCAGTTGGCATCTTCCGGGGCTTGAAAATCCCTATCCACAATAGCTCCGAACAATGGACGAGCAACAGGAACAGCCAATCTTCATCGGTGTGAGGAACAATCAGCGAAAATCCTTTTGTCCAGGATGGCAACACTCTGAAAGTCATTTGTTATTGGCAAGTTCGGCAAAAAGTGTCTGATCAACATCATAATGAATCTCGGATAGAGCAAAAACTGCTGATTTTCGGGAGCAGATATCTGATGAACAAACTCCGAAAAGATCATCTCTGAAAAACTATATGGGACCATTGCGACAATCCCCGATTGAATCTTCGCGACAATATAGTCAAACCCTGCCTTTTTCGCAGCAAAGCACACCATAAATGCATGCGCCAAAAACCTCCATCGTCCTATCAATCCACTTTTCATGTATGACACTTTTGTCACATCGAGGCTGTACCCCATTCTTTGAAAGGCCGCTTGCCTTATATTCATCGGAAATTCTATAGGACCAGCTTCTTGTTCCTGAGTGCCCAACTGCAGCACTTGACGAATCATATCAGCCGAAAATACTAACGGCTGTCCTTCAATGCGAGTGCGTAGAACTGTCGGAGTGACCGAGCAGTCTACTTGTAAATGGTCATAAAATTGACGGATGTAGGGTAACACTAGCTGCACATTATGCCATAGTGCATGTCCGATCCTTGATTCAGCTAGAAAATCCAGTACTTCACGGAATCCCTGCGCCTCAGGGAGATTCATGTCTGGATTAAGGACCATATTATGCTTAGGAACAAAAGCGCGAACCGCCATATCTGCACAATAAATAAAACTGTTAGCCTCATTAAAAATCAATAAACTTGTTTAAATTCAAATTTGTTTTATTTTGTACCTTTTTAAATACAAAATCTAACACAATTAAATTTCCACAAGTTTAATAAAATTTAAATTAAACAAAATAAATAAAGTACAGATTCAAAAGTAACAGATTCGAAGTGTCCATATTTGAATGTAATGGACAGATTCGAAGTGTCATTATTCGAGTCTAATGGACAGATTCGAATATCATGGTCATCTCGAATCTAATGACAGATTCGAGAAACCCATGAACAGATTCGAAGGTCCTGGAACAGACTCGAAGCCCCGACGGTTGATTTTTCAACAAAAACCCAATATTTTAACCATTTTGAACTTGGTAAATCACATACATTAGTTCAACTAGGTTCTAATCATTGATTTATGCCTTTAATTTGATCTTTTATAGGTCCAATCTTGGTAATTTAGCAAAAACCCTATTTCAACCTATAAAACTTCAAAATTTGACGATTTGGTCTAAAATAGTGCATAAAACTACACAAATCTTGTACAATCCGGTTGATTATACCTAGATGTATCTGTAGAATCGAAACACCAAGTAAGAGACTCGACAAAATGTCGTTTTGGAGAAATACGATAGATTCGAGAATAGAATCGAGATCGCCGCAGTAGACTCGAGTGTATAGATTCGAAAACAGTAAGGTCTTAAATGACTTCACTGTTGACCTATTTATACCACCAACCCTCGAGTCTAAGTGTAGATTCGAATCTACTGACAGATTCGAATTACTCCTTATTCGAGTCTGTCTTAGATTCGAAACCACCAACACTTAGAAAAATTTCGAAAATTTTGAAATAATTTCAACTTTTCCAACTTTTTTCTACGGTATTGTGTAACCAGATAAACTATGCCAATTCTTTTACCCTAAGCTCAAGATAATTCACGCATTGATTATTTTATTCAACTTTGAATGCACCCTCAGTAACTTTTGACCTTTTACCTAAGTAAAAATTAAACTAAACTAAAATAAAATAAAATAAACCAAGGTAACAATAAAATAAAATAAAATAAAATAAAATTTTGACCAAAAAATTTAATCTAGACTTAAGCTATACAAAAAAAATTTACAAGCTAAGCTAAATACTAAACAACATATTTTTGATGAGTATAGTCTAAGAGAGGTTCAATCAGATAGCGATGTCTGATACTAACTTTCAGTACTTAAACTTTCACACTTAGGAATTTTTGATTCCTTTGATTGTTTGTCGTGACATACCTATTTAGCCGATTGTGGATTTTACCGCCCTGTAAGCATTCTAATTTCGGAAATATCCCTTGGTCCTTT